>VZRS01002270.1:92391-105750 GCA_013398055.1 Ifrita kowaldi | reverse complement strand
GGGCGGGGAAGCGCCCGGGTGCGCCCCGTTCAACTGGCCCGTCATTAAACGTCCCTCAAGGCAGAGAAACAAAAACAGTTGGAAGGCAACAGGCGGGCGCAGCGGAGGCAGTTCCTTCCTCCGAAGGTGACACCTCGGCTCAGATGTTCTGCAGTCGTAATGTCATGGCGGATCTCAGTGTTCTCCCCACAAACATCTACAAATCTTTGTCATTGCTGTCACCTCTAGAGACCACAAAGGATTTCTCTCTTGCTATAGCATCTCCCTTAACAGAGGCACGAAGAGTCTGCTTTTCCCCAAAACCACAACTAATACAGCAAAATAAAATAATGAAAACTACATTTTTCCTCCAGAGACTTTTATACAGCAGTCTTAATAGGGAGAGAGAAGCCTGAGGACACCAAGCCCCCGGGTATCAGAAGAGCCTTATGCTCCTACTAACCCAGTTTCAGTACAACTGTCAAGGTGCAGTTTTCCTACTGCAGTTCCTCATAAACCTTTTCGGTGCAGGATGACTCAAAAAGTGATAACACATTTAATACTCATTTTTGTTGGTTAAACAGAGGTTATTTATAGCTAGTACTAGGACAGAAGTTACATGCAATAGGGCTCTATCACTCTGCTGCCATTTGGACAGAAGCATCCAATTGACCCTTGCACTTCTAGATCATGTAACTTTTTTTTTTAATAAACAAGTCATATATCAACATCCAAGGATCTCCCTACTCAGCTTTTCTAAAGTTTTTAAAGTAACTTTTAAACTCTCTTCAGTTATGCAGCCAAACATTCGCTGAGTCAATTAGTCAGACGCACTGCTAGCTCTGATACTGACCCCACCACCAGGAGAGGTGACCTGGGCATTTGGTAGCGCAGCACTGCATCAACAGCACACCCACAGAAGTCACTAACCGAACTGACACTTTATATTACAATGCTTGTTAATTGACAGGCAGCTCACCATGCTGCCAACAGTACAGAAAACTCAGAAACAAAGCTGCAGTCCTTCTGCCCACCCAGCAAAACAGAGCTGGAAGATTACAGCCCTGCTGCTCCAGAAGGCCTGTGTTTAAGCACACTCCATAAAGAAAAAAACTGTGGGAGTGCATATTTGGAAGAGGTGATGTTAGGACAGCAACCAGAGCCAAGCCACAGAGGAGTTTTTACTTGAATTAAAGGAAGAGATTTGGGGCTTAAAAAAAGGCAGGAGCAGCAGTGGTTGTATGTCTAAATCCAGAGCTATTTAGTTAATTAAAGAACCCCTCCATCCATACGAACTATTTTCATTATGAGAAACAAAAGAGCAAGCTGATCCTCAGATTCTGGAGTGCTGAAGTAAGAAAAATTTTATATTACATCCTTGAAACAGCACCTGGAGAGGCCATAATCCGTGTCCATTGGGACCCTTTGCCAATATCCCCAGTGTCAATTCAGTCAGGTGCAGAAGTTGCACATGCATGGAGTTTGCTCTGCAGTAGCCCAGACTGTTTGAAAAGTAGTTTAACAAACAGAGGAGGTTTGCAGTAAGCAGCAAGCTTCCTCACTTGGGTAGCACACACTCACTCATTTATGTCCCATAGCCCAGAAGTGCCACCAGTTTCTGGGTTCTTAATTCATAGGTCATGAACTGCATTCTTTTTTTTCCCCTCCAAATTCTTCTCTGCCATTCCAAGAGTGTAGTTCGTGGTAGGATTTAGTGAATGAGATCCTTCAGTCTTGAGGAAAATCATGCAACAAGGAAGAGCATGGTGCAGGAATGTTACTTGTCTTCAGCCTCACTATTTATAGAATTACAATACACATGAGAGTTGCTCAGAATTTGTGTGTCACATGGCAATTTATAACTATCTAATCCATCAAATTGCTAATCTGTTTTCAGATTTTTAATATCCTATTGATTAGGCTATAAATTACTGTGACAAATTTTTTCCACATTTCCCACAAGAATGCAATTTCATAGCACATAGGTGATATGCTAGACAATACCAACCCATTCTAAAACACTGGCAGATATTAACTGTCAGTGAAATGCAGAACAAGAGAAAAACTGGATTTCAAAGGTAATAAAGACCAGCAATTAAAAAATAATTAGAACTGAAGCAATGATTCATTTATTATGTCCAAGTTCAAAAAGATCAAACAGTAAATTCCAGTGTAATATCTCAGCCCTGTGTGTGAATTGTTACTTGTGGCATAAAAGGGAATGAAGTATTTTTAAGTGTCCACACCCCTTATGATTGGCAAGGGAAGAAAGATTTGGAGACGGTTTGAAAAGGTTGCCCAAGGTAACTTGGCAGCTCCAGGCTTTTGTCTCAGTTTCACTGCTTGACTTACACGTCCTCCCAGAAGAAGCAAAATCTGTCCTAGGATACATTCTTAAGGACTGACCATATTTCTTACCAAAGTCTAAGATGAATTTTGCATGTGAATAGGCATGAGTTCAAAGAAAAAATCTACTTATTAAAAGGGGATGAGGAGAGGTTCAAGAAACACCCAGTTTCTGCTGTCTCCTTGGCTTATTCCTGCTTATCTGTGCTCTGAGCCCTGAAGTACAATTTAGTTTTCCTGGCACAGGTCCCAAGAGTTTTTAATAGTTTGTGTCTGCTTTAACTGCTGCCTCTTCCAATCAGCCTAGTTCTCTGCAGGTGTTAAGCAAAACCTTTACAAATCACTCGCTCTTCCAGCTTAATTTCATAGTGCTGATGTTCAGCACAAACAGCACAGATAAATTTGAGTTTCACTGGCAACCCAATAGCTCAGGTGGCTTCATTTCCTGGGCACCTTCATTTCCTGGAAATGTCAGAGTCTACCTTGCTATAATGGACACAGGATTTTTTTATTTGTTGTTTTTAACACAAACGTATTTTTCTAACAAGCACTCACTCTCTGGATTAGCAGACCTTAAAAATTTCCCAATAAATCCTAAAATATAATTCATATCAGCATTATTATCAGATAATCACACAGAAGTTGCCATCTTAAAAACTTTCAACAAATGTTTGTGTCAAGATCCGTTTTTAGTTAAAGTCTGCTTGGTGGTAGGCAGAGCTGCCTTGGCACAGACAACATGCTATCCCCTCATTTGGGCTCACTTGGATGGACCTGACTTTGCTAGAGCAGGATTTGTACCATGTACATTCTGATCAGGAAAGAAACTACAACAGAGGACTTGGAATAAAGGAAAAACCCATACCCTAAGATCTTAGTTCCTGTGTGAAACAATAGACAGACTGGAAAAAAACAGACCATTAACAGAGACCAATTCAAATCAGAGGCAGCAAAGTACAAAGGGCAAATGGAGGTGGAAGAAGAAAGTCACAGAAGATGTTCAACTTTGAGGCTAGAAATAAATGGGTTATGTGACATACTTTGGAAATTCTGTAGGACAAAAAAGTCATTAAACACTTAAAACAGAACAAGTCATTCTTCCCCCTTGGTAGATCATCAGTGATCTAGGACACAGCTGGCTGCATGCAGGCCCCCTGCTTAATATCACACAGTTTTATTAAGTCAGGCAATTCCATTGCCTACTTTTCTATGTTTTAAACAACACTGAGCACAGGGGAGAGAGCAGCTGCCTAAAGCAGGAGTTGGCAGAGCCATGTCAATACAGGGAGAAGAGGAAAGCTTAGAAAGCTTGCCTTGTAGCTCGGGTCATCACTGGAAGCATTAGCCCTCTGTGTGTAAGGCTGGAGCTCTCCCAGATTCTCAGCCTTTCATTATTTCCTCATTAGTTTACCTTGCACAGAGATAGCTTGCACAGAACAGCAAACATGTTGAGAAATTTACTGAGGTAGGCAATTAAGGCAGTATGTGTGTTAGGTTTAATTTTTTAAAGGATGACTAGTACCAACAGTTTCACACTCGGGTGCTCCAAGTGACCCAAGTTGCTGCTAACTTCCCAGCATGGGACATTGGAGGTGTGCTGGAGTCAGGCTGTAGATCCAGTCAGTGGGTGAATCTACAGCTGAATTCTACAGGAGGACAATGCAAAGCGTGGGATGAAGTGGAAACAAGAAGCACCAAATGTCTTTGTCCCAGCACTTCAGGTGCGAGAGAATTCAGCGTGTGACGGTTCTTCCCCATCCAGACCTTCAGCAAGGCACCATTCTCATCTTCACCTCCAAAACCTCAAGTGGAGTGGTCAGGAGAACACATCTGCCAACTGAAGAGGCACCAGAGCACAATTATCTGAGGCCTCTGTGCTGGTTACTGCATCAGCTGAAGTGCTGCTAGAGCTGAAACGCAGCAGATATTATTTAAATACCTGTAATACCTTGAGTACTCCAAGGTGGAGAGATGCCCTGGAAGCAGGACTGGGTGCTCTCAGCAAAAAATACATTTGGTTTTGGATCCCTACTGGAAAATACGTTGGCTCACAAGTTATGAAGGCCTGATGATGGATTTATATAGAAAAATTCTGTGTTTTTGTAGAACTGTTGCATTTAATTGCAGGAATATACATATTGCTATGCAGAACTGTTCTTGTTCATTCTCACAGCACTGTAAACCTTCCTACATGTAGCATTTTGATTCCTATTGCATTACAGAGATAAAGCCTCTGGTGTGATTGTAAATACAGCTGGTGCTGCAGAGTTTGTCATTTACAGGGAAGAAAAAATTGGACTAACATTCACTAACATTTTCATCCACACCAGAATCCTCTTGAAATACATTTACAGGGGGCATAGCTCAATACAAATACATGGGTACTGTGAGAAGAGGATGAGACAAACTGCATTGGGAGGCACTTTGAGGAACCGTGCCTTTGTGACTGCTCAGGCAAAGGCCACGCTGCAATTCCATTTGCTCCACACGCAGTGGTCCCCAGCGTGCCCCAGCTCTGGGATGTGGCTGTTTCACAGGCCAGCAGCACATTGGATGGCTAAAGATAAAGGGCCATGTGGTGCCTGCAGGGTCAGGGCAGGCCTGTGGGAGGTCGATATGAGCTCTGCTGCTCTGGGTGCGTTTTGGCTGTGGCCACCATCCTTTTTCGGGATTCCCAAAATAGCACTTATCAAAAGCAGCAGGTTGACTGGAAACACACTGCTTCAGGTAGTGACTGCAACAGTCCCTGCCAGACTCCTACCCCAGTCAGTCTCCTGAAGCTAAAGAGATTGAAGATCTAAGAAATATCAAAAGGTAGGAGCTTTTTATAGGGCATCTACCATCAAATTATACGGCAAATACTCAGCATTGCAAAAGCTACGTTGAGTCACTTTTGTTGTACTGTCAGACAGGAAAACCCAAAGTTTTCATTTCACTAACAAATATATTTTGGAAACACCTCCTCCCCCTTAATAGTCTGTAACTTTTTCTGAGTGCCTCTTGCACCATCAATTTCTAAAGATTTCCACAAAAAACATATGGGACTATTCAATTCCCCGTATTCCCCAACACCACTTATGTCTTAGCTTTCATTAAGATTTTCAAGGTTGCTTCAGGTTTTCTCAGCAGTTTTGAGTCACTTGCTGGGAGGGATTACATTTCCAAAGTATTTGTTTTCTCATGAAAACTGGGTTTTGCTTGTGTGCCAGAATCAGCAGACGTCTTATAAATAGCTTTGGATAGATGACAGGAAATGATGCAAGATCTCAGGCCACTCTACAGAAGACAACTGTTTGAAGTGCTGAGGAAAGAAAGACTTGCACCATTGGCTACTGCACAGGGGGAAAAGTTAATGCACAGAAGCATCATTTGCTACAAAGGGTATTAGGCTTATGAAACACAAGATCTCTTATTACAACTCAAGCAAAAAGTATTTTCTTGCAATTGCACTACAATGAGAAACAAGAAAATTAATTTTTCCTTTGAAGAGGAACAACTGACCAGAACTGTCTAAACTCGCTTTGTCTTTTACTCTTGGGGGGAAAAGACACTCTCCTTACATGCTATAAATGCCAACACACACACTGGAAATTCTCCAGGCTCTGACTGGTGCCAAACACTGGGATCATCTTCCTACACTGGCATTTCCCATTAGCTTCAGCAAAGTCTCTTCCAACTCAAAGTGCTTTAAATGGGCTGCAATAACACACGCCTAGAGGTTAAGCTGTGTCTATTCATCTCATCTGAAGAACGCCCTGTTACTCTTTGCAGTAATAATACAGAATGGAACATTAACTCCTGGTGTCGTTTTCTTTCTATCATCTCCCATGAAGATAAAGCACAGTAATTTAACCCCCAATAAATGCTTTATTTGGAATAGGGGCAAACTCTCAGCATTCTTAAGTTTATGACAAAACTTTGAACAGATGTAGCCTTAACACAGAGACTCCGACCTTCTCCTGCAGCACTAAGCTGGCTCCTTTTCCTAAGAACCTCTCAGCCCCCTGCCTGCTGTGCTTTGGCACCGTGGATGACTGGTCAATATGCTAGACATGGAGGGCTACTAAATTAGTGACAAATACATGGTGTGCCTCTCCAGCAGGTGTGCTCTGCCAGTCAGTCAGTCCAGAGAGGCACATGGAAGCCCTCTGCATTCCCACGTTACAGTTCAGCATCGTGTGGGCCTCAAAGCAGGCGTGGACTGGTCTCCCTTCTGCGCTGACACTGGAGGAGCATCGGCACGAGGCACACAGCCCATCTGCTCACCATCATAACCCCCCAGTGCTTCTTCCCCAGATACAGCTCCGGGAGGCTGGCCCGGCATTCCCGCTGAGGTTTGACTTCAAGAGAGAATGGTGTATTTGATCCCTGTCATGACTGTACCTCAGAGGCATCCTACTCTCAGGAGAGGATGGTTTCTACCCAGGATTTTTGAGTTATCTATTCTTCTGATAGACAGAAGAGCCTAGAAGCACTCCTACCTAGGAAAGGAATAAACAATGCATGACACATTTTTTGTACTAACTCATTTTACCTATAGTCTACACTTCCGTGAGTCTGAAGAACAAACTCTTTTTTTTTTTTTTTTCAGTGAAGACATAAAATCTGACTGAATCTTTGTTATTTTGGAAATGTAAGATTTATTACCTCTGTTAGAGGTGCAACAGTGCCGAACCTGGGTCATCCCAAACTTTTTCAGTTAAGGGCTAGACAAATGAAATACATCTGTCCACGTATACACTGCAGGACAGAAAAGCAAATCTCCCTGTGAGTGGATACTAACACATACACACACACTGTGTGTGCAGGAGAGCACAAGAGAAGGTGGGCAAGGCTGTCAGCCTTTGCAGAGCTCAATGAGAGCTCCAATGCCAGGTCCAGCTGACCTTCCTGACCTTAATTCTTCTCAGAAATGCCTCCACTGGACACCCCAGTGCTGGGGAAGCTCTGGGAAGCAGTCCTCAGCCCAGAAAGTTATCTTATAGAGGTAAACATTTCATTGAAGGGTTATACCTAGAGGTTCTTTCATTATATAAATAGCAAGATTTACCCTGCAAGTGAGCTGGAATTAGGAAAGGTAAAGAGGTAGAGAAATCTTCTGCTTATAAGTGCATCAGCATTCTCTTACCTCCAGCATATCTTTAAACAGTTTTCAACTGCAAATTTCAACAGTCAAAAACTGTTAAATGAAAACTTAAGAGATACCCCATGCACATAAAAGTTATATTTTTTGAAAAGAAAAAGATATTTCTTCCTCATTCTTTGTGTTTTATGTAACACCAGAGAACCATTTAAGCCTCAATTAAAATAAAAACAATTCCTGATAAATCTATTTTAGTAAACACAATAAGTTGCTAACCATTATCTCATATTTCTTCTTATTGTTTAATCAGGACACTCCCAAAACAAAAGCAATCAAGATGACTCAAAGAAGATGAGTTCCAACCTTTGGACCAGCTCTAGCTGCAATAGTTCTCATGATTGCTGCAATCAGCAGACTCCAGCATGATAGCAGTGTTCACGTGTGCTCCACGACCTGCTCCAGCACTGCCCTGGGTGACAGCAAGAGCTGCTACGTGGTTCCTGTGTGTCATCTGATGTCCCCAGCTCACAGCACCACAGCCCAGCTGACAGACCTTGCATCCATTATCACAGAGGTCAGGTGCACAAACCCTTTCACTCGTGTTCAGTGGTGGGAGCGACAAGGCCAGGCTGCACCGTGGGAGTTCTTACCTGGCCACCCAAAGCAATCAAGAACCAGCTTAGCCACCAGGCATGAGTGAGCAAACTCTTCCTGTGTCCTGAAATGGTGGCCCAGAGGGGTAAGACTGCAGCTTACAAACCTCTCACCTTTTTCTTGCTGTTAACTTTTCCAGGATAGCCTGTCTGTCCTTGATTTCTGTGCTGGAAAAGGTATATCCCAGAAATCAAGGATGGACAGAAGACTCAGCGCTTGCTTTCAGAGTCAAACCATACTGCCAGGGCTGGACTAGGAATCTCATTACCACTGCCCAAGCCATCCTGCTCCAAGGGCTACTCCAAGGAGGGCTTGACACTCCCAAGCCTGTCAGAGATGCTTTACAAAGACTTCACAGAACAGCACAGTATTTGTCAAAACCAAGGCGGTGATTTTCCCCTCAACCCAACAAGATGTCAGCTGTTTATTTTCTCCTGACAGACTGCCCAAGCTGGTATTTCCACAACTGCATGGACTATCTAGATAATTCCTAGAAGTAAAGTGAGATTATTATGGTTTGTGATAATATCCCTGTTTAAATAATTAAGGCAACTCATTTGCTTGTAGTAAAATTGATTAAAGGACTGCATGTACAACTTGTGATCAAAGTGCTACCCTGTACCCTGTGTTTATCATGCCAGGTCCAAAGACGTTTGTTAGTAAACAATAGCAGTGTAATCATTGCTAGGCAGCAGGGAGTCAGAGGCAGGGCTTGAACAGGCTGCTGTCAACTAAGAAATGTCAACAAAGAACCTGCGGGGACTGCGGAAATCAAGGGAAGCAGCAGGGCAGTAATGGAAACTTTTGAACCTTTTCACACAGAGGAACAAGAAGATTTATCTTTCTGATTGCTGAAATGTTTCAGATAGCAGGAGAACATGGGAATATGGGCCTTCATGACAGCTTCTACACTTCTCTGACCTTGGAAGGGAGCTCCATGGGGCATGACAATCACAGTAATCAGAACAAGCTCTATCTGCTCTGATACAACTTTACTGCAGGAGCAGATTTTCCTTTTTCTCCTCACAAGTGCTCAGTGCTCTCCTTCATTCATTGCACAAGACAGTTCTCACCTGATTACCAGCAACTGGATACCAAAAAACCAAAATCAGTGTACTGCCCTATGTGCTATTCATCACATATTGCCCCAGTCTGAGGACAGAACCACCAGCGTTTAAGGGCTCTGCAAATAACCATTAAATTAATTTCTACAATCTGCAAGAATGTAAGAATATTATCATTCCCACTGTTCTGAACTGAGTCACAAAAGAACAAGGTCAAAGTAGCCCTTAATAGAAGATTTAAGATTACTAGAACTGAATTTTGCAAGGGTTTGGTACTTTATTCCACTGTTCAACTTTTCAACTCACTTTCCAAAGTCCTTGGTCCTGGCACCAAGTACAGATCCCCAAAGCTCTGAATTCTCACTTTGCAAGTTATTCTAGACTTTGTCCAGGCAGTTCTGATTTTCCCCAGCACCAGAAGCCCCCGAGTATCTGAGCTTGTACACCCTGAGTAGCTGTGTTTGCACACCCTCTGTGCCAGCCTCTCCACTCCCTCTCAGAGCCCATCTAGTTTCCCCAAGTCTCTTCCCATTTCCTGGATTCTATTGTCTTTTCTCCTGTCCAATTAAAACCTCATTTTTACAAGCTTTCTCTCCCAACCTATTTCTTAAAAGTTCCCTACCTATTTGGTCCTTGTTTCTTCCACACATGAGTCACGTAGCTGCTGGAGCCAACAGGAGCCACTAAAAGCAGTACATGGGAGGAACAGTCCACTTAAATTCAATTAAGGTGCTTAATCCCAACTTAGCCTGCAGAAACCTGTGGATGCAGTCACAGGAAGATTTCTGTTCAGGAGCTGTGTGGGCTAGTGTACACCCAGGACTCACAGCATGGGAATTTATCTGCTAACAGATCGCTCACTCTGCAAAACCTGAGTTCGCAAACACCAAGAAAGATATAATGTGCATTTTTGATTCTGGATTTCAAGAGTGCCCTCCTCTTCTGAAACAGGCAAGAGTCTTTTAAAAAGTTTTTTTTTGTTTGCTTGTTTTTAAGTAGGGCAAAATCAGTGATCTCCTCTGCCCCGGTTCTTGTCAAATAAGCTAAACATTCCAGCAAAATTCAGATTTGGAAATCTACCTGGCACAAAAATGTTTCCATCGGAAGAACTAGCCGTCACCAAAGTCATGGTCTACCAAAAGAACCTTGCCCGAGCCACCAGGATGCTGCAAGTGCCGAAGTGCTGGGTGACACTGCTTCCCGCAGGTGCAGCCTCTCCCTGACCCCGCTCCTCTGCCGTGCACGGGAACGGGCACGTCCACACGTTCTCCCCCAGCAGAACGGGCACAGAAAGCTCACACGGGCTGCCTCAGCTCTCCAGGATGCACAGAAAGCTCACACGGGCTGCCTCAGCTCTCCAGGATGGACAGAAAGCTCACACGGGCTGCCTCAGCTCTCCAGGATGCACAGAAAGCTCACACGGGCTGCCTCAGCTCTCCAGGATGGACAGAAAGCTCACACGGGCTGCCTCAGCTCTCCAGGATGCACAGAAAGCTCACACGGGCTGCCTCAGCTCTCCAGGATGGACAGAAAGCTCACACGGGCTGCCTCAGCTCTCCAGGATGCACAGAAAGCTCACACGGGCTGCCTCAGCTCTCCAGGATGGACAGAAAGCTCACACGGGCTGCCTCAGCTCTCCAGGATGCACAGAAAGCTCACACGGGCTGCCTCAGCTCTCCAGGATGGACAGAAAGCTCACACGGGCTGCCTCAGCTCTCCAGGATGCACAGAAAGCTCACACGGGCTGCCTCAGCTCTCCAGGATGGACAGAAAGCTCACACGGGCTGCCTCAGCTCTCCAGGATGCACAGAAAGCTCACACGGGCTGCCTCAGCTCTCCAGGATGGACAGAAAGCTCACACGGGCTGCCTCAGCTCTCCAGGATGCACAGAAAGCTCACACGGGCTGCCTCAGCTCTCCAGGATGGACAGAAAGCTCACACGGGCTGCCTCAGCTCTCCAGGATGCACAGAAAGCTCACACGGGCTGCCTCAGCTCTCCAGGATGGACAGAAAGCTCACACGGGCTGCCTCAGCTCTCCAGGATGCACAGAAAGCTCACACGGGCTGCCTCAGCTCTCCAGGATGGACAGAAAGCTCACACGGGCTGCCTCAGCTCTCCAGGATGCACAGAAAGCTCACACGGGCTGCCTCAGCTCTCCAGGGTGCACAGAAAGCTCACACGGGCTGCCTCAGCTCTCCAAGGGGCACAGAAAGCTCACACGGGCTGCCTCAGCTCTCCAGAGTGCCTTCTGATATTCCCAGGCAAGAAAGCTGCTAGCTGTCGAGGAAGGTGGTGGTAAAGGAGTCTTGCTACACGGCAATGGATTATGGAGGAAAAGAAGTGGCCCAGGGAGTTTCTGAGGAGTCAATGTCCCTGTCAGTGCCCTTCCCATGGGTGGTGACAGGTTGCTGGGGGAGCACAGGTTGCCAGGGAGTGAGGGGCACCTGCTGCTGTGATGCAGGGGACCCTATTCAAGCTTCCCTTCCCCTTCACAAACCTGTTTTGGACAAAGGCCCTTAGCAGTGCAAAGCAGGAGGCTGTAAGAAAATATCCCACTCTCCAGGACAAAGTTTTTTCCTATTCTTTTGCTCCAGTGCGTGGCCACACAGCCTCTCTTACCTCCCAAACCCTGCCTGGTGTCCTGGTGCAGACCCCACACTCCTCTCCTACCTCCCAAACCCTGCCTGGTGTCCTGGTGCAGACCCCACACTCCTCTCCTACCTCCCAAACCCTGCCTGGTGTCCTGGTGCAGACCCCACACTCCTCACTGCAGCTGCTGCTGCAGGGCTGTGGGGCAGCCAGTGCTACAGGGACACCGAGTTACCGGGAGAGACCCAACCATCAGGGGAACACAACACTGAAGGAGATGAGGAGCTAAGTGTTTAAACAATCTCCATCGTCAGCTTCTCTGTAATCTCAGGTTCTGGCTGATTGGAGAGATGGACAGAAACCACATGTGACTGCGTGCAGGGGATGAGGAGAATGTCAACACTAGCCCAGCTTTCTGGTGGTTACAGAGGCTGTGATTTCATTTTCTTTCCATTGTATCCTATGTGGAAAGCATTCCAAGTCATGCCGCACCCCCTAAATCCTATTAAGAGCAACTAGACTTTGCAAAGCTGTTTTCCAATGTGACGAATTCAGGTTTTGTGGCTCTCTGACAGTTTTCCATTAACTCCCAACTGAGCAGAAGCAACCAGGTCACCGAACACCAGGAGAGCAGGACTCCTTGCCCAGATGCCTTGCCTGGGTTCAATCTACCTCTCGGAGCCCCCGTCTCCAGCCTGAGCAGAGTCTGTCCCACCCCTCTGTCACTCAGCAGCAGGCAGGTGTGAGCAGCTCATCCCACACTCCTGCTGAGGGGTTAATCTGCAGCACATCAGTGAGCCCACGCCCTGCCACCTTCGGGACCGTGGGGACAGCCTCTGCTGCGGGAGGGGCTGTCTCACCTGCAGCAGCAGCACAGACCGCCTGGAGCCCTCCAGCATCACACTGGCTGCCGTGGCAGGCAGCATCTAGGAAATACTTCCCCAAACCCGCCCTTGTGTTCTTTAAAACAAGCTTTTATTTATGCTGCTGCTGGTGAAATATACCTGAGAATATGTCTGAAATATACAGAAAATAACCTGAGTCCCCAGTTTACCTTTGGTTATATTTTTCCTGAAGCTCTGAGGCTCCTGTCCCTCCGCAGAGCAAACACAGCATTTGCAGGAATAAAGCTGCACTTATGTAAGTCTCTGAGAATGCCAAGTTGAAAGTCTGACAGACGAAAAACTTCTGGTAGAAACCTATTTTTTGTCATTTCAAGAGATCTAATCTATCTTCTGTGCATTCCTGACCTTCAGAAAGCATTTTCATCTCACACATTAAGTATAACAATCCTCTTAACAGGGAACATTTTGTTAGAGCTTTAAATTGGGTTACGTAAATTATTTGTAGTTCTGACAGCAGGTTTCTCTTCCGTCCACGAGGACAGTTGTTATGAGATTGCTACAAGGTTCATTTGCAATCACTGCAGATAATCATCTGAAGGGACTGTCTGAAAGGAGATTTTATCTGGGGCATATGCTACCAGCTTGTCAAGGCTTTTTATAAAATCAGCATTTTTGCCAAATAATTTCCAGTACAGTAACATGCATGAGAATTAAGACATCCCTGACATGAATGGCAAACTGAGAGAACAAAAGTTTTTCTAAGTCCCACAAACTTCAGGGGGAACAGAACACAAAGGG
>VZRS01002270.1:45641-92362 GCA_013398055.1 Ifrita kowaldi | reverse complement strand
AAAATATATATATGGTACTGAACACATCTCAATCCGTGGTTTTACTTTTGTTAACTGCAGTAGGAATTGCAAACAGTCGGGATGAGGCTCTTTGTTCCCACTAGGTATTTGTTCAGAAAAAACCAGAGTGGCAAAATTATTCAGCAGTTACAGCACTACTTTTAGCATTGTGTCAGAGCAGTCAGTGACTTAGAAACACAGTTTGCAGTAATCTCTTTCCATTCTTTCTTCTCCTCAGCCCTGAGCCAGGCACGGGCTTAGACACTGGTTTTGAATGGGAAGAGTTCTCTGGCAGCAGAGCCCTCCTGCCTCCCTTTCTCTTGTCACTGGTCAGGCTGATTGGGGAAAAGAAATTTCTACTGATTTTGTCATGGGTGGGAAAAGAAAGGCATCATTTATAAATCTGGATTAATATTTAGGTTTTCTATTATAGTTATGAGCTCTTACCCACCCCACCCCGTAAAGCAATATTTTATTAAAATTGAAAATATTTTGTTTGATTTTAAGAGCAATAATTTACTAAAACAAAGCTTTAAAACAAGAACTTTCAAATGAAAATATGGACATTTAATTTTTAAATCTTTGTAAGAGCATTTCAGATTTTTTTCTCCCTAAGCAACAAGAGCAAAAGGTTTCACCCAATGCTAAATACAAGCCAATCCAGTAAACCTGATTTCTACACTCCTGCTGGCATTACATTCTCCTCAACAGTGGTGCAGAAACCAACAAACCCTTCTGCAACATCAGAGCACTGCTAGGAGCGACATTTTCAAGGAGAAAACCTGTGTGTCTGTAAAGCACACACACACATGCACAAACACAACAACCATGCAAAAGGTGCTCAGCAGAGAGGACCTTTACCCACAAAACTTAACATCTACTAACATTTCCAAATCTGCCTAGGAATGCTTTCCCTTGCTATTTCCTGTTGTATTGAGCTAACTCGTGGAGTTTTATCTTTCCCTCCCCTTCTTTATGCAGTGCCAAACATTTATTTTCAGCAGTCTATACAGAGTTGTCTCGTGGTTTTATTAGCAATCTTTCTTATAATACTTTATCGACAGAGAATGCAATGCATTAGGACTTCTAGGGACAATGTTAGTACTTCTAGGGACAATGTTAGCTATTCCTATGGATTATCTAGAGACACTAGCTGTTTAATATGAAATTATTTTATTTCTATAAAAGACAACATCTTATTTTGGCAATTCTCAAAGAGAAAGATATTTCTAAGTGTTAGTTAGAAAGGTTATCTTTATACTTCTGTCTCTCTAAACAAACAGATCTCATGGGAGAATACACACAGACATTTAACTTACCATTACTGCAGCTATCTTTTGACTTCCTCAGTATCATTAATATTTAAGCAGAATGAACAGAGCAAACAATTATCCTAATGATACCACACCAGAACTAACAAAGTAATTTTTAAAAGTCATCCAGAAGAAGTGAGAAGGTCAACCAGAAAACACGAGTCAGGAATAGCTGTGCTCCGAGGAGGAGGGGAAGGTTATGTTGCTGTGATATGAGTAGTGCACAGCTGTTACTCTACTAATAATTCATCATATTAATATTTAAATGAGAGGAGGAGGGCACGAGATTGTGTGTGACTCAACGGTCCCTCCTCCCTGTCCTCAAGCAGAAAAACAGGCCACCAATACAGAAAGAGCATTAGGAGCTGCAGAGTGGGAAGGTTTGTTTTCATTACCTCATGAATAAAAGTGGGCAAACTGGTCCCTGAAGAAGTCTAGAAATTATCCTGCTTTTACTAGAGCAAGTCAAATTCTGTTTCTAGTCTCAGAAGCAGCCACTGCCTAATGAACAAATTGATCCAGCAAGCAGAGCTCCAGGTCTGCACGTGGTGTTCCTTGGGTTTCCCTGTGTTTCCAGCAAGCCTCTGCACTTCCTCCCAAGAGCTGCCTGCAGGAGCCTCGCCTGGCAGTCCCTCACAGGGAATTGCTGAATGCTGCTGTACTTTGCCATTTATCTAAAGACACATTTATAAGAACATTTCTTTAATGGGGCTAACTTACCTCCAAGCTCGCTGCATTGCCTGGGCCCATCAGGGCCTCTGGGTGGGCAGGTCAGGAGACCTGAGGAGGAGCAGGAGTGTCTGGGGGTGCCTGGAGGAGCTGCTGGAGGTAGAGCAGCAACACCCAGCAACAGCAGGCTCAGCTCGAGGTGGAGGGCTGCAGGAAACAGCTGATGCAGGCATAACCCAGACAGATGTGGGTGGCATCCCTGGCAGGAGAGGCAGCCTGACTACACTAGGTTGCATATAGGGTTGCACAACTTTATCCAACAATTCAATATAAACACACCACTCACACGCTGGCTTTTGGGAAGTTTGGATTTTCTTTTGAATTCTGTGCAACTCCCTCCTCTTTGTTTGCAGAAAAGTGTTACTGTGGTAGCCCTGGCTGAGCATCACCTTGTTGGCTATGTAACTCTGCAAAGGTAATAAGCAACCATTGAACCAGAAACACAGACATGAACTCCAGAAGTGGCCATGAGGCTAAAGAACAAATAGTTTACAACAGAACAAATCCACAGAAAAGCATTCAGTTTAGTGCTTGGTATGAAAATACATGGTACACAAAGCACAACATTAGGAGATGCCAAACTCATGCAGCAACATCAGTTCTCAGCACACCAAGGTAAATTCTTTATCAGAAATGTTCTATTTTTTCCTGTTCAAGCAAAGATGTTCCTCCCTCCTTTCGTGTCGTTAGCCTAATCCTTCGTGAACAAGTTTGCAAACAACCTGAGGTAACACTGATATTATTTTTAGCTGACTGTCATGAAGGTTTTATTTACTGTATCCTGTACAAAATGATTTGTTATTAATACACTGCAGAAAACACCACTTGTCAGATCTTTTCCATATCCATTGTCAGCATCCCAGCAAAGCAACCATTTAGAACTGGTCCTCACGACTTGCTCCAAAGGTTTTTATATAAAGCTGAATCAGGCCCCTGGACATGTTGGAGGCATGGGGAATGTTGATCTAGGCTGCTTGCAAGAGTAGATGACGAGGATCTGCAGGAAGATACCCTGCTCTGTTTTAGCAATTACAGTAACACATGAGCCTGCAGAGATTGGGTTCTTCCTTCCTGGATTTTGGGAGTGCTGGAGGAACAGACTTCCCAGACTGGCATTAATCCCTGGCAGAGCCCTCCCTCCCACTCCACCACTGCTCCTGCCTCATGGGTACGACAGATACATGAGGCTGAAATTAGCCATCCAATGCACCTAGGCTGATGTATCAGTTTAAATCAGAAGAAAAGCTGTGGGCAAAGGCTAAAAAGTCTTTGCAAGCACTGAATAGCTAATTGAAGGTGAATGTGTCATGGAAGATAAACATTTTCAGGTACAGACTGGGCCAGCTGACAGATTTGATAGCTTCCATAAAACACCAGATTGCAACAGCTTTTATAACTGCCTTTATAGGCAACCATCAATTTCCATCTGGGCTTGGTGGCTACCAGATCAGTGTGCAAAGTTTGAGGAGGTGCAGAAGCCCAGGCTCAGATTTGCTCTTCTTTCAGTGACAGAAGTTGCCAGTTTAATCCAAATCTCTGGCCTTGATTCAGAAGAGGCTACAGCCTCTGTTGATGAGTACCTTTGAGGTTAAGGTTTTGTCAGGCTTTGAGTAGTGCCTGCTCAAATGCCACACCATTCCAGCCTATGCTCTTAGTTTAAAAGGAAAAAAAAACAAAGGCAAATTCGTGCTTGCCCTGGGAACAGAGGGGTCAATGAGAAGAGCTATGCTGGCACCACAGCCCCCAAACCCTCCTCATATGCAAATTCTAATTGAATTAGCACGTGTTAAAGGTGCAACCACCAGAGGCAAGTGGCTGGGTACAGCCCTGGCATGGTCAAACACAGCCTGCATCTGTGCCCAGCTTTTCCTTAACCACATAGCCTCCGTGGCTTGGTCTTCCCAGTTGAAACTGGGCAGCTGAGCTTCCCCCAGGCCACACAAGGGGACAGATTCCCCTCTGGCTCTGCCGAGGCCACGTGCTCCACTTGAGATACTAACAAATGCTCTCAGAAGTGCTGTGTCTAATTTAGATTCCAACTAACAGCAGCAAGGCTTACATAGTTATTTAACAGTCAAAGAGAGGGGTAGGCTTTTTATAGTCTAAACTGTATGAAGTGATAAAGATCTATTAATCATCTAACATGCAGTTTATCTACAGACAAATAGGATTAAAAATAGAGCAGGTAGTTTCGGCTCCTTTTTTTTTCTTCCTTAATTGGCATGAGAACAGCAAGCTGGCAGATGAGGAAAAAGAAGGTTGCAGAGGATGCCGAGCGCAAGGCTATGGCTGAGCTGCAACCAGAGCTCTCTCAATTATTTTCTCTCCCTGATGAGAGGCCAGATCTTAGGTACCCTTGCGTGGCCCTTTTCTGTAATGAGGATCTCAGTGTTTGGCCTATTCATATTTTTCATTTCATTTCTCTGCACTTGGTCCAGGAAATCACGAGGCTTGTCTTGGCATTTTACCACAGGAATCAATGCAAAGAATTCTTCCTTTTAAGTGCTTGGCTCTGCCTCAGAGTTTTTTAATCTTTCCTTTCCTAAATGTAACTGATTGACAGGAGTGTGCATCCCTGGGTCAGTTTTCAACTCATGTTCCTAATAGCTTAACTTGAAAGAAATACAGTTTCACAAAGAATTTTCCTTGGGACAGTCTGGAAACCCTTCTTGTCAATAAATAATTTCTACCAAGTGAAACACTGACAGGGCTGTGCTGCTCAGCTAAGTGCACTGTGAAACATTAACCTCCTTCTCTGTCCCGTGGTGGCAGAGACTGTGTTTTGCTGCCTTGTGACCCATGACTGACCTCACCATGAACTCCCATATTTTCAGCACACCTCCTTGAGGTTTGGGATTGAGCTGGCACCTGTACTTAAAGAAGCAGACGGCAAACAGCAACGTTCATTTCTTCCTTGTCTATGAGCATTATATACAGTGAGAGTGGGGCAGATGGTGTCAGGATCACTGTTCCTCATCCAGGACACAAATTTGGTCCCGTTGCTGCTGGACAGGAACCGTGACACTGGAGATGCCAGAGCTGTCATTCCATGGAGCTCCAGGACCTTGTGATATATTCCTGAGGGTGTCAGAGGGTGAGAAGCTCTGGGAGACCCCTCCACACTCCAACAACCTCACTAAGAGAGGGTGTGCCCCGAAGAAGATTGCGGGTGAAGCCAGAGCAGCACGTGGGCAGGATCCACCTCACCAGGATCCTGACTGACACCTATGCCTCTGGCTCTTCCTCATCCACTCCTTCCAACCTCACCCCTCCACTGAGTAAGTTTCTCTGCACCCACACTTCTCCACACCCACAATTCTCTCTCCTTCACCTGCCATAATATGCACCCTGGCTGTGCTGGCAAGCCCACGACACCCTGTTCACTGCTGTTAGCAGGCCCAGGAAGGGAAGCCTTGTTCAGGCACCTGCTCTTGGGGTACCAGCCAAGCAGAACACCAGACTCCCTTCCAGCCTTGTCTCCAGAGGACCTTTTCTCATGATGGCATTGCCCTGCACAGGGATCCATCTTGGGAGGGCTGCATGAGCCCAGAGCTATTTTATAATTAGGATGCTTCACTCAAACAAGACAAATTGTTAAGAGACATGTACAGAACAGTGTTTTGTGGAAAGGGCTGGGTAAAGAAGAATAAGGCAGTTTAATGTCCTCACAAAGAACACTGATCCAAAAAGGAAAGGAAAGGATTTTTCTTTTCATTAAAAGCCAGACCAGACCAAATCCCTCTTTTCCCTCAGTGTCAGCAGAGTGCCCAACCTCCTGTGGAAAGGCTGCTACAGCCCTGCTCACCAGCCCAGGCCTGACAGTGCTGCCCTGGGAGAAAGAAAAAGGCCAAACCAAACAAACAAAGAAAATCCACTCTTACTCAGTGCTGCAGCCTGTACCCAGCAGCCACAGCAGAGCCAGGAGGGCTGAGGAGAGGTTAGGGCAATGTGTGGAACGAGCTCCCACAGCACAGAGCCCCCAGCTCCCGGAGGGCCCCACGCTGCCAGCAGCGCCGGCCGGCTCCCTCTCTCTGCCTTGTGCCCCAGCTTCTCTTTGGGGCTTGTGCTCCCAGGGGCCCCGGGCAGATCCGAGGGACACGGGGAACAAAGTACACGCCATGTCCTGGCCAGGCTTCGCCAGGCAAAAAGTAACAAAGGGCGCTGAGCTGCCCCGTGCTTCTGGAGGTGAGGCTCGGGCTTTGGGCTGCCCATTGGCACGCTCAGGTGCCCATACCGACCCGTAGGGCTCAGCAGGAGGAACCAAAGGAAGAATCCGTGTGGCACTCAGCTGTCTGCATGTCTGATTAGCACCTGCACTAACGAGAGCTGCTCCTGCCAGGCCAGGCACCTGTGCCTGCCACCGAGGCTGGTCACTCCGGAGATGTGTCACCAGGGCCTTGGCCCTGCCACCTGCATGGGCTGCTCTGCCTGCTCGGTGCTGGCCACCTGGCAAGTCCTGGCCTCCTGCTGGCTCAGCAGGAAGGAGTTGGCAGTGGAGCTGTCTCTGGGATACTCTCTTGTCTGCCATCTCCCTCCAGAGCTTGTGGTCGAACTCTTGTTATTTTGCTTTCTGCACCAGCAACTCTCATACTTCAACAGAGATGCTCAAGCAGGATTGAGAAACCCAGAACTCTGCTCTACCTGCTTTACCTGCTCAGCCTCCCTTACAGCCTTCCCTTGGCCAAGCTAAAGTAATTTCAGCAACTTGGATGGTAAATCATTTAGCCTTTAGATCACAGCTGGGGGGAAATTGTAACAGGGCAGCACAGACCCAGCCGTCCTTATACAGGCCTACAAATTCGTAGACTCATAGAATCACAGAATGGTTTGGGTTGGAAGGGACCTTAAAGATCATCTAGCTCCGACCTCCTGCCGTGGGCAGGGCCACCTTCCACTAGATCAGGTTGCTCAATGCCCCAGCCAACCTGGCCTTGAACACTTCCAGAGATGGGGCATCCACACCTTCTCTGGGCAGCCTGTGCCAGGGCCTCACCACGGTCACAGTGAAGAATTTATTTCTCATATCTAATCTAAATCTGCCCTCTTTCAGTTTAAAGCCATTCTCCCTTGCCCCATCACTACATTGCCTTGTCAAAAGTCCTTCTCCAGCTTCGTTGTAGCCCCCTTAGTTAGTGCCTGCTGTACGTGCCCAACCGTGAGGGGCAGATCCCTAGGGAGCGATTCCCCCTGCTGCCCACTGCTCTGACCCGAGAGGTTTGGATGTGTATGTTCAGAGACTAGAAACAGGACATCTACAACAGATACACCACCCCAAACATGGAAATATTCCTACCACATCCTCTCTGTAGCTGGCTCAGTCTTGACCCTGTAAATGAACAAAGCCTAATGGTGGTGAAGGTAGAAAAACCTCTGTCAGGAGCTCAAACTGTGGAACAAACGAAAGTGTTGCAGGGAAGAAGAATGGGGAAAGAGGAAAGGGAAAGAAGGAAGGAAGAAAATTCAACAGAGGTTACATTGTGCATGAGGATGAGGCAGCTTAAAGTGCCATAAAATCCTTTTTACAAATGTTCTTGCAGTAAAATGAAATAGCAGCTATTCTCGGGGAAACTGCAGCTACCCTCGGTGAGTATAGCAACAGCCTGAATGATGCCATATTTTTTCCTTTTTGAACCAACTGCTCTCACTTGTGGTATGTATCTGTATCCTTACAGAGTTCTTCAGATCAGCATATTGAGTTCAGGTGGCAACTGTTTAATACATTTATACACTCCGGCTGGATAGGGCTTTGTTCCATAACTATTTCTCATGGTGAGATAACAGACAGAACTGCATGAGTCACTAACTGTCCATCAAAGCACACACAGGTTTATTCATGACTCTCCTTACCCCTGGGAACAGATAAACAGTTTAGATATCCCTCAATTAAATCTCTCCAGGACCACCTAGTCACAGATTTGTTTTTGATTTCCTACTTTTAAAAGCTTTTGTCCCTGTCTACTGAGTTCACTACAGGCAAAGCTGGTGCCACATTACTCTCTTTTATTTCAATCCCTGCATTTGCCAGAAGGTTGGTTGACATCTTGAGTCCTACCCCACTTGCTCAGACAAAATCTCACTGACCACAAAGATGAATGGGGCTCATTTCCTCATTTTGTCCCATGGGGCAAGAAACATACTTAATAATGCTCCAGGTTACATATGGCTCAGATACACTGCCAGCACCTTCCAGCCTGTTCCAGAGCAGATTTCCTGTATCCCAGACAGCTTCCCATTTAAACAGGCACAGACTTCCTTCCCACCATGCAGGTGGGACCATAAGTACCCATGACCCTGCATTATCAAGCCTATATCTTCTGAGCAGGTCACAAGGGCACAGTGGAAGCAAAGAGGTAGTGTTTAAGCCACCAAACAGTTATTCTTTCATCAGAGCAGCAATGAAACCAGCACTGCACAGATCCAAAGAGGAAACTCTGCCATAATGAGCTCAGATCAGAGTGCAAAGTAGGTGGAAACATGCCAGTTAATGACTTCCAGCTCCTGCGTGGAGAGCACAGTGGAGGAGGACAAATGGAGCAGTGTCTGTCCTCAGCTTGAGAAGTCACAGAGCCCCTTTCTTCTAGATGCTCCATTTGTG
Source organism: Ifrita kowaldi (assembly GCA_013398055.1). NCBI lineage: Eukaryota > Metazoa > Chordata > Aves > Passeriformes > Cinclosomatidae > Ifrita > Ifrita kowaldi. The sequence goes on along the minus strand of VZRS01002270.1, from coordinate 83,725 downwards.
TGTTTGGAGTGGGGGTGGCTTTAGGGATGAATACATACAATGACACACAGAAACATGCCACACATTTGGAACTCAAATCAGACAGGCCTCCACAACATTCTGCAGTATTAATAGTTGGGTTTTCATGTAACTCATTACAGGACAGAACTATTTCGTGAACTCAGGTACCACACTGAGTCCTAAGAGCAGTACTGCTTCTTCCTTGTGGCTGGGAAGGCAGGAAAGAGAGGAAAGTCTGGAAGCCTGGCACTTGCACTTGGATCCCTTCTTTCCTTACTCACAAATTTCAAACCAGGCACTTCCAAAATATACTGAACTTGTCGTGGAATAAAGGGCACAACCACAACCTCGTCTTTCACAGGGCAGAGAGAAATCCTCCAGCATGCAGCCAAGGCATCCAACTAGGACTACAGGTCAAGGGAAGGGAAAAAAACCAAAGAAAACTCCATCTGTGACCTGCCAGTGGATTAGCACTGAAATAAAGATTGAGCTCCATGATACACAGCCCTCTCAAAATCTGGGCATGATAAAAGCCCAGGCTCTACCCATGCAGCAGGACCAGTAACTGCCTGGGAGCCAGCAACAGGCCCAGGCCAAAGAGAAGCAGGTCAAGAGTCTCTAAGGTTCAACCACTATATTCAATACACACAACCAAAAGGGCCAAAAAGTCTGCAGGAGCCCACAGACAAGCAGCAGAACTGCCTCAGGCCCTGCCACCCCTCTGTGTCATCGCCCCACTAAAGAGGGTTGACTGTTCCTGTGCTTCTCAGATGTCTGCCTTTACTGGTCACAGCTCTCTCAATCAGAGGGAAGTTCAGGACTGAAATTCCAGACTCCCACCCTTTTGCCACTAAAGCACTCAACCATGCCATTCCCCTGGTCTTCAGCAGGCCCTCAGGTTTGATCTCCCACAGAGAGATCACCTCCACTCTGTCCTGCCTCTCTCCCACCCCTCCAGAGGCTGAGAAGCCTCTATCCCCTCATCCTGTGCTACCCTGAGAAAGCTGATGGCCAAGGCATTCCCGGGCAGGCAGGCAGTCTGTGCTGCAGTCTCATTGCCACGCTTAGCAGACAAAGCTGGGGTGCCCTTGCTGGGAGAGTGACCCAGTCAGTCACCAGCTAGAGGTCCCTCAGATAAAACCTCCTGAGAGGGAGAAGGGTGAGGAGCAGAAGGACTCACACTGACTCCACTCTTGCTGAGAGACACCTTTACACCTCAGCACCCTGGGAACCGAAAAAAGGGTGTTCTGGGGCTGAACAAATCTGAAACTTTAATTTTCAGAAGTCTGGGCAAACACTTCTGCCTGGTTCTTTTGCAGCACGTGAGCCTCACTTTGAGTGCAGGTTTCCACCCAAAACTCAAAGCAAAACTGCTGAAACCACAGACTTTTACAGAAACTCTGCTCAAAATAACTACCTTAGCTCAGGTTTACTAAAAATTCAAATCCCTCTTGTAGGCAGGGCACAGGGTTTCAGGCTGGTGAGGAGAACAGCAGCTGGGGGTTCCAGGGGAAGGACTGAGGCAGAGAGAGAAAGGAGAGCCAGGAGCCCAGCCCTGCTTGCCGGAGCAGCAGCCCATGGCCAGGGCAGCCCAGCAGCTCTGCACACCTACGCCTCGAAGCACCACACTGTTCCTGAGCTGCCAGCATTCCTGAACGTCGGTCCCTGTACATGACAATGAGGTTCTTTGCCTTAATTACCACATCTCTTTGCTGCCCACTGGGAATAAGGACTGTAAAGTTTTACAACACTTGCACGAGTGCTTTTCGGGCTTTCTGCTCCCCCTGCTTCGTGGCCACGCTGCCCATGCGCCAGACATGACCTTGTGCCTTCCCTCCCTGTTGTATTCCACGCTGGGAGCCTACTCCACTTACTCTTTTTAGCAGCCTGTTCTCCTTATCTGCTGTAAACTCAGCAATGCAAAGAACGCAGGACACAACAGCACTTGGATGGGACACCTGATGTCAGGAACAGCTTCCCTGGCTCCTTGAGCAGGACTGCAGCTTGACAAACCTTGCCTGACAAACACCACTTCAAGTCTTGGAGAATGTGGGAGCAACTCTTCCCTTCTGTGAATTGGATCTGCTCTTCACCCTGGATAAAAGGCTGTTCAGCACTCAGGGCTGCCAGGACCGCCAGAAGCTGCTCTTTGCTTGTTGGGTTTCTTTTTTCCCCTCATAAGCCACAGACAGAAGAAAACCACAGAGGGAAGAAAAGCCTTTAATCAGCATTGGAGATTTGGCTACTACACTTCAATTCTCTCTTTTATTTTTCAAACAGGCAGATCTAGAGAGGAGATAAGCATATGCCTAAGCAGTTTGCTGAATCAGAATCAAAAGAGTACTCAGATTCTCCACTCAAAAGTTGCTTTGATACCTCAGTTATGCAATTCACTTAAACAGTACATGTAAATGATTTTTTTTTTCCTCCCATGTTTTTGATGCTGATATTTCTGTAGGAAAAACTGCATATCCCAACTCTAACAGAATTCACCCTTCTATGGCAAGCCTGGCACTGCTGGGTAGTACGAACAGGCAGCCACCTTGTCTGAAGTGACACTGACAGGCTTTGGGCTTTGGTCCCCAGGAGTCAGACTGATAAAGGCAGTCTGGCAAATAACTGCTATTCAAAATACTCTTAAATCTCTGCTCTGAAGACACAATGTAGACTGGAAAAGATCTGCAGCATAACAGCCCTGTCTCTAACACAGGTTTTCTCAATGCAGTAAAAATGACAAACTTTCCTACTGAAGGTGTTTTTGCTGGCAGGGCAATTCCCAGTTCAGTAAGTTAAATAACCTAAACAGGAAAAAGATCACATTGATTTAATTATCCACCTACAATGGTATTTTAACGATACAGAAATGGCATAATTTTTTTCTTTAACCAGCATTTCATTATCATAAGCTTCTAATGGGGACCTGGCCTTCAAGACCTGTGGGAAAAATTTAAGCCATAAGTCACTTTATGCTGGAAAAATCTGTAACCATTGTCCTTTGCAGATAGAAAAGCCAGTGAGCTCTGCTACACAAAGCAAAGGCACTTGCTTTGGTGTTTTTTAGAGAGGAGACTTTTCACTTAATTTTAGTTTTCCCCCTTACAATAGAGAACAACCCAAAAGAGTTTTGCAGACACCTTTTCAAAATAAACACACAGCGTCATGCTGCTGTGGGGAGGAGGGAGAGGACAGGCTCGGCTCCTTGGGGGCAGGAAATGAGTGCTGGGGGAGCAGGAAGCCTCACAGCAGGGATGGCAGGTCCTTGGAGCGCCCGAGCCAGGTCTGGCTGCTCCCAGCCCCACGCCAGCTCCATCAGTGTGAGATCCTGTCCCGCCAGACCAACAGCCTCAAAGCCAGGCTTTGTGGGGCATTTCTGAAAAGCTTTTACTGCGGAAAAACACCCAGACCAAACCAACCCCAAACAAACCAAAGCAAGGCTGGGATGTGAAGCTGCTTCCACGTGGCTTTATGTTTTAAAAATCATCACAGGATTGATAGCACTGTAGGATCTGAGCCCCTCGGTTACACATATGCTGCAGTGTCTGTAATCCAACAGGGTGCTGCAGATCTGGTTTTTATATATGTATGAGCTGAAAGTCCACATTAATTTCTATAGTTAATGACCAAGAGGTTAGTGAAGGGCAGCAAAAACAGCCTCCATTCACATCAATGCTGGTCTGAGTTTCAGCAGTGATCAAATGGGAGGTTTGCAAACCGGGCCTGGAAGAGCAATTAGAAGAGATTGACCTCAGTGTTAAAACATCCTTCCTTGCATTTTCTCCTTGAAGGGCAGGTGGTTGTATGCAATCAGGCTGGGGCAATGAAACTATTATCATTCCACTGGCTGAAAAGTCCCATGGTGACCAGTGTGACCCCCTGCAGCAGGTGACTGGAGGTGTCCTGTCTGACTGGGAACACAAACAGCTCCAGTTCCCGTGTCCTCGCCGAGGGAGCCAGCACTGCCCCACCACCCACCCACCCTGCCTGCCTCCAGCACAGGCTCTTCCAGGGCCCTTCACAGCCTCAGAGATGGGGCTTCCAAAGCTAGGCAGGGCAGGGGGTGTCTTGCTGCTCTGGCAGCAGGGAATGTGGCACCAGTGCCAGAGCCACGGCTGACGTACGTGCTCAGAGAGGTGGGATTTGGGGTGCTGAGCCAGCTGCAAGGCAGTCACCGTTCCCAGTCACAGCCCAGTGCAGCAGCTCGGGGCTGTTCCTGGGGAAGGCATCCCCCTGCTCGGCGCAGAGCCCTTCCCGGTGCAGTGGCAGCAGCCTGGGGGGGTTTTTGGGAAGTAGGGGTGTCTGTCTCTCTCACACAGACAGCCACAGCTTCAGTGAAACAGCGAGCACCTCGCTGCTGCTCACGTGGCCCCAAAGGAACCAAATACCGTCCTGCCCTGCTCGTGTTTGTTTTACTTCAGCCTCCTGCTCTTCTGCTTTGTTCTGACAAGGAAAGGCCGGGGCAAAGAGAGGGAAAACATGTTTTCTGCCTTCTTCTGAACAACAGAGGATTCTGCAATACACTGATCTGTGAGGCAGCAAATACCAGGAAGGGTCAGAACAGCGTGAAACCCCTTTGGCCTCCTGAAGCTGACGAGAACTTTACCATTGACTCTATTAGTGCTGTATGGGGAGAGCCCAGGCACTGTTTGTGCAACAGTGGATATTTTATGTCCAAACAAGAGGTTTAATTAATTTTGATCATGCCAGCCATAGCAAAGATACCATATTTTTTCTGTTTAATCAACAAAAACCCCACCCATTCTCGAACTGTTAAATTCTATCAGAATAAATACCTGTTTGGAGTCTACGAAGCTTAGAAACAGGGGGAGGAAGCCATTTCCCTTGACATTTCCTCTACATAACCTTAATACAACATAATAAACAATTCAGTTATGCTGCCATTGTTACTAAATCTGGCATCAAGGTGCTGCTTTTCTAAGAGAGACAAATCGAGGCATAAATTTTCAAGACATGTTATTGCTCCACAGCATTCCTACGACAACACCAAGCCCTTTCCTAGACAGAAAGGCTGATTCCCTTCAGAGAATGGCACCCATTTCAGCTCTTTTCCACAGAAATATTAATAGAAATAGAAATATAGAAAAGTTGGTGGCAAGGCCAAGTGGGTAAGAATGGCTCCAGGCTGCAAAACGCTGAGTAATCCTGTGTGACGCTGAGCTGTTCCGGGTAGGGGCTGAGGACACACAGTACTGGACAGAAAGGCTTTAGCATCCTGCAGGATCAAGCTGTTACTACTGAGTTCCTCTCTTTTGCAATCTGTCAGAGAACAGCTGTGCCAAAGTGGAAAAAATCCCGGAAAGTTATTGAAACATCCTTACTATTAAAGACTTTGTGTTTCCACTGCAAATGGATGAAGCTCCCACTGGGGTTTCTGGTGTCTGTTAAGGTCAGTGTTTGTGTCATTACAAAATATCAGGCGTTCTGTGATGCTGTGCTCACAGATTTTGGGAACATTTTTAAGTAAGACTAGGAAAAGATTGCAACTTGTTTTCTGTGCTGTACCCCACTGCTTGCCCACATCACGCTACTGGACTGTCCTTCCTGCCGCTGCTCAGTGTGACTCCACCTCCTCCCCCGGAGTGCATCCCTTCTGACTTTGCCCCAGCTGGCTCTAGTGGTTGGGACTACTTAACAAAATCTTCCCCTGGCTGCATTTGAAATCTCCAGTGAAGGGTCTGCAGTGACTTTCAGACTGAGCAGCACCCTGCCACCTTTGGCTGTAAGGGTAAATATTCTATTCCTGTTGTCCAGACTGGCAATCACAAAACCAAAGGTTTAAAGAGGGTCATGACAACAACCACTGTCACCTGCCTTCATCTCCACCAGTATCTCTGCCAGTGTGGGGGGAGAGATTGCAGACAGCAGCACCAGCTGTGCTGTCTCTCTCTCAACTGCATTGCTTCATTCTTTCCATAATCACTAGTATATGATATCCTCTTGGGAAACAAAACCTTTTCCATGCAGAACTGAGGATCATTTCAAACTGAAAGGATTTTGTCCCTTTTTCATCCCTCTAGAAATGCACTCTGGATAGACAGATTTTATACCTCACTTTGGTGAGGAGAGATCAGACACTAAATGGCATTCCATGCAAGTGAGGACTCATTACTGCGAAGCTGTTGTTTCTTGCCCAGCCAGCAATAACTGAAGCTTATGAAATTTCCATTGTTGAAACCTGGAATGTCTCACAGACTATGCCTGGACAAGGTGAATCCCAAAACCTCATTCACTGGACTGATGCATGGGTTGACAAACATGCACAGGATGGAAAAGTAACCCAAGACTGTGCCATTTGAGCAGGTTCTGTCCAGGGATCTCCAGTGGAGGTTTTCATTCCATCTGTGGAAGTACAGACACTGAGGAGTGAAGTCACTTGCCTTGAGGCGTGCAACAATTTAATTGCAGAGCTGGAAATAAAAGCTGTGGAATATGAACATGCTGGACCACGCTATAATCACCAGATGCTATTGCTTCCAAGTTCTAATTAAAGAGCTGTCATTACACAGAAAGCATTTGTAGTTTGCTGTAAAACTGATAAAGCTCAATAGTCTGGAATATTGGAGAGAAGGCATATGCTTTTTAGATCTCCCAAAGATGACAATATACCCTTTTTTTTTCAGTCTGCCTCAGCCTCTGTAGCTAACTGACCCCAGCTATGAGGTCTCTCTCTGCTCTAACAAACCAGGATCTTGCCAGTCCAAATTAAGTAATGCTTAAAATACACAGGCTACACTGCAATTTCCTACCTGAGACTGCGTGAGAGAAACAGCACTTTAGCACTCTCACAGAATAGATAGAACAACCAGTGGGAAAAATAACAAGTCTGGGAGAGAACAGAAGCAGCTGATGTGCTGCAGCCACCATTAACACAGCCGGCAGTGTTTAAATGCATGAAAACATAAATGAACCAATTTGGGGTCGCGGGCATGCGAATGCACACACAGACACACATGAATACACACATTGCTCTGCAAAGGGAGCTCCTGCTTCCTGCCAGCCCTGTGCCTAGCACCACCTCAGCAGGCACTAGGCACTGGATCCAGCCCCAGCGCTCGGGGCTGCGCAGCCTCGGCGCTGGAGCAGCTGCTGGCTGTTCATGCCCAGCTCGGTGAGGCAGGCAGGGCTCAGCACTGGAGCAGCTGCTGGCTGTTCATGCCCAGCTCGGTGAGGCAGGCAGGGCTCAGCACTGCTGCTTCTCCTGACAGCAGGGCCGTGGGCAGCGTGGGGCTGCTGGCACCACCTGACTGGTGGCACACGGGTGCTGGCTGTGCCCTGGCCAGGTGCTGACACGTGCCCAGGCAGCGTGCTGGGGCTGGGGTGAAGGTGTGCCCAGGCTTGCTCAATGCCAGGGCCTCCAGCCAAGCGAGGAGCAGCAGGAATAGTCTCTCTGGGGCCCTGTCCAGCCCTGCTCCTTTGGGCAGGCAGCAGCTGAACACAGGTCACTGTGAAAGGTGAGAGGACAGGGAAGTGCACGTCTCCATGTTTCCCGCAAAAAAGGAAATACCTCAAAGATTTTCCTACAAACTACAGTTACTTGGATTTCTTACTTCTGAACACATATTGCTGTGAATCCCAGGGAGGTGGGGTGTGCAATCACTGCTGGGAACAGGGAGAAGCTTCGCTTGGATCCACAGACCGGGTGAGTCTGTGTGAACTGCATCCAGCCACAAGTGACAGACAGCTGCTATGTCCCATAGCTTCCAATATCAGTTTTGCTAAGAAAAAAAGAAAGCTGTCAAAACGAGGCCTTCAGCCGAGCTTATTTCCAGGTTTTTTCCTCCAGGTATCCTGGGATCCCAGGTACCACCTTCCTGTCACCAAAGCCTGCCAGGGTACCAGGCTCAGACCCTGACAATGGCCCAAGGTGAGGACTGCTCTCTGCATGCTGTTGTGTCGGCTCCAAGGAGAGCCCAAGGAGGCTGATCAGCCTCTTGGGGTTGAGACAAGCCTGGAGCAGCTTTCAGGAGCATGCATCCCTGCCCTGCCCTGCTGGGAAGATCCATGCCCGCTGCCAGGAGCAGGAATAGAGCGTGTTCTCTGTCCAGTGCAGGGAGGTTGGAGACAAGAGACCAGACCTTGCTGTGTCAGTTGCTGTATAGGCTGTGTTACAGAGGAGCTGTAAGCATTTTGCTTATAATTCACTCTTTTTTGCCTTCTGACTCATGGCCAACATCCCACCTGCATTGGGAGCCTGCTGCCAGCAGCCAGCACAGCACCCAGGCCCGTTCCCTAGAGGAGGCACAAAAAGCCCCAGGCTTCCCTGGTGAGCTCCTGGGGATCCCTGCCCAGCCTCTGGCAGCAGCTGGATAAAGGTGAACAGACCAGGCATTCACAGTGCGGAGAGGAGAGGTGGGAATCCTCCTGCTCCCTTTGCAAACTGAGTCCTCTCCACAGGGGCATTGCTTACCTTAACAGTATAAAAGTGAAGGCAGAAAACACAAAGCAGCAGTGCCCCATTCTGTGGCACTGGTGAGCAGGGCTGCTGAGTTCCCCCTCTGCAGCCACAGCCTGAATCTGGCAATGTCTGTGCTGCAGGGAAGCCAGTCCTTGTCCTCTACGTCTACTTATCACAGAATATGCTGAGATGGAAGGGACCCACAGGGGTCATCAAGTCCTGCACAGCACCATCCCCAAGAGTCAGACCATGTGCCTGAGAGCATTGTCCAAACACTTCTGGAGCTCTGTCGGGCTTGGTGCTGTGCCCACTTCCCCAGGGAGCCTGTTCCAGTGCCCAACCACCCTCTGGGTGAAGAACCTTTTTCTAATTACCAACCTAACTCCTCCTGACACAGCTTCAGGCCATTCCCTCGTGTCCTGTCCCTGGTGCCACAGAGCAGAGATCAGTGCCTGCCCCTCCTCTTCCCCTCACGGGAAGTTGTAACTGCAGTGAGGTCTCCCCTCAGTCTCCTCCAGGCTGAACAGACCAATTGACCTCAGCCACTCCTCATGTGGCTTCCCCTCGAGGCCCTTCACCATCCTTGTTGCCCTCATTTGATCAAGTTGACGCAGGCTGTGTCAGGAGCAGCCTTTAGTGGTGACTCAGGTGCACACCAGCCCTACAGAGGTGCAGCACGGGCATGCAGGCACTGGGGCAGTCAGGTCAGAACCAGCCAGCTCCGCGTCACTGAAAGCACAGTTACTCACAGCACATTCCTTCTGCCTCCGTTTTAATCGAGATTTTTGTATGGGCACTCTGGAGCCAAGAAGAGACATCTTAGAAGGTTTTCTCTAAAAGCAAAGACTCATGCTGGGCTAGAGGTTCAGGCAGTGTTTCAGTGGAACTCTACCAGCACCTACCACAAAAAGAGAGAGAGAAAGAGGAAACGCCTTAAAACAACACAACCAGAATTATTCTCTAAGGTGCTCGTGATCAAGGTGGTGTCCTAAGAACAAGGAGCCAGGTGCATCAAAGTGTCCAGGAGCTAAAAGGGAGAAAAAATAGCCCCACTGCCAAGGTGCAGTTGCGGTCTTTGACAAAATATGGGACATGAGAGAAAGCCTTGTGTAATTGCTCTTTAGACAGCACACCAGGGCAGGTTTCAGAAGCTACAGAAGAAAAGCCAGTTGTGCTGCAGTGCGTGAGAGACGAGGCATGGGGTCATTGGCCTCTGGGGCAGTTGGCTGCCGTGACTTTGATCGGTTCACCGAAGCTGGAGACAGCCAGTTGGCAGGTCAGAGTATGCTCTGGAAAGCAGCAGGATTCCTGCCATGGCCCCTTGCAGTGCCCATCCCAGTAGTGCGTCATTATGAGCAACAGAGTTTAGAGTTACGTAAGTTTCTACTCCTGTTGGATCTAGCACAGGGGCTATTCGAGCTGTGCTTGGCCAGAAATCATCTTTGAGCTGCCAGTTCTAGGGCTTTTTCAGATTCAAAACTGACCATAAGCATGTGCATGGTTGGGTTGCAATCACCGGGTTTCTCACAGACTGTTGTAGAGCTCTCGGCTGTGTCACTGCTGCAGCCACCAGGAAGGGGCACAAGGTGGGACTTTCATTACACACAAGAGCAGCGTTTTGCTTACCTACCTACGGGCAAGTGGAGGCTCCCCATAGGGAAGCTCAGCTTGGCAAAGAGAATGATGAATTTGATTCTAGCAGCACAGCAAAACCTGTTTGCCTAATCAGATGAAGGGGTCACCCAAGCCACCAGAGGATCCAGAAAGAGAAGCTCCCGGCCTCTACCAGGAAATGTTCAGGGTATGTTGTTGAGATGTGTTTGAGCCCTGACAGGATGAACACCAGGTACTGTGTTCAGGTTGGCATGCCATGTGCCCTGCCTGGGAGCACTGAGATCCTGTCCTGCTGCTCCTGAGCTCCCAGCACAGGACACTCGGGGCAGGGCAGGGCTGCAGCACCTCCAACACCTTGCACAGCTTCTGCACAGGCAAAAGCAGAACATTACACAGGCCACCCTCCAAAAAGGCACTCAAAAAATAAAAGGTATTTTCCTCTGCTCACTCAGAAATGAAGAGATCAAGTGAGAAATCCTGACTCAAGGAAAATGAGCAGGACTTTGCCACTGATTTCAACAGGCCCAGCTTTTCACCCAGAGTGTCTGCTCTGCTGTTGAGTAAGGAGATAAGCTGCCAGAAGCAATAGTCTGGCCTCGGAAATCTGGAGGGTTTTGTTGGCTGATTGCAGAAGCAGCAAATGCACAGCTCACCCACAGTGCAGACGTAATTTGCCTGCCTTCCACTTTCAGGAAAGTGGAGGGGTCTGTGTTGTTTATTGTGCAATAGGAAGACATTAATAATCATGCCTGATGATGTTTAAGAATGGAGATAAAATTCTCTATTATCATGGATTATCAGTTTGTCAAAGGGTACGCTGGCAGACAGAAGCTTTACTGGGATGAGGTTTGCATTTCAATGAGCAATCTGCATGGAGAGCTTTCAGCTCCTCTGCCCTCAGATCCAGGCAGAAGCAGATCTGAGCTGAAGCATCCTTCCAAGATGCCCTGCAGTGCTTAGAGAGGTCTGATTCCAACCAGGTCATGGTCAAGGCTGTCAAGGCTAGAAATTAGAGGCAGCCTTAGCCGTAGAAGACGCTGTGCTGCAGGGTGAGTAATCAGGGGTTTAGAATAGCATGCTGGAAAGACCATATTTCCTGCTATTTATAAAATGCCGCAGAAATACAAACTGGAAGCACTGGTGTGATGATTAAACCTCAATGCTCCCTCAGACCTAAGGTGCTCAAATCCTTTCCTGAAGGGAACAGTAGAATCCAGCTGCCTTGAAAAGACTTCAGGGGCTTTGCTGGGAGTCAGAGGCAATCGTGGCAGTGTGAAACTTTGCACAGATCTGAACTTAAAACCAAGGCTCAGCATGACGAAGAGATTATCACCCTTTCGCATTTTGAAGTCTCTTTCTGCAAGCACAGGAGCTGGAGACATCCCTCATCTCCCTTTACAAAAAAATACTTAGTTTTCCTGAAATATTGTGCATCAAAGAGCTGTCTCTTTGCCAAGCTGCCAAGTGTCTTGAGAGTCACGATGGAGACTCCAGAGCTGATAAAGCTGTGCATGTGGCTGAGGAAGCTCTGGGAGATGAAAGGCAAGCCACATCCCTGCTTTGGGCCCTATTTCTACAATCCACGAGACTCGCACAAGGGACGATGTTGGCTGCATAAATTCTCATGGCCCCGAGGAGCTCCATGCAGGAGCCGGCTGACAGCAAAATCAAATTCCTCTTGTGTACAGCACCAACCCTCTGCCACGCTTTAAAACAGACCTGAGATGCCAGCAGCCACAGTGACAGAGTCACAAGACAAAACACCGGCTGCTCTCCGTTTGCTGGGGGAAGCAGCCAGCAGCCTGTGTGGCTGTACGTGCAGGGAGCATCTGCTGTGTGCTGGGACTGCCATCGGCTCGGGCACACGCACACACACACGCGCTCACCAGCTACAGCCTCGCACCATAAACACAAGCTGCTGCTCAAGTGCGACGCTTGGCTGGGCTCCCTGCCACCTCTAAGGCACTGGAGTGGTTCAGAAACAAGTAGATTGCTGGGATGGAAGTAACCAGCCATTATTTCTTACCCCCATTCCTCGGGTGAAGGAAGTCAGTGTGCTGCACATACTATGAAGATCAGATTCCCTGAAGCAGAGAGGCAGGAGTCCAGCCCTGGCTCCTCCTGCCTCGTGCGGACCCTTCTCACTGCAGTTTTGGCCCCTTTCTTGATGTGTGATCCCCCAAGGAACCTGGGGGACAGACCCTGACTTCATACTTGAAGCCTGTTCTCTGCCTCTTCAGCCCTCTGTAGTTTAGGCTGGACAGCCCTTATTTAGCTGTTCCACGCAGAATGCGCTGTGGGAGGAGGAGCGCTGCTATTACTTCTGCAGGGGTTTGCCATTATTGTTTCTGCTGCTCTTCTGTACTGTGATCCACCGCTTTCCTCAACTGCCGGGTACAAAGCCCGGATCCAGAACTGCAGCTGTAGCTGCACCTCTGCTGAACACGGCCAGAGAGCCACTCGTCTGGGTCTTACTGGGTGCAGTTCTGTTTGTCTGAGCCCGTGTGACAGTGCCCTCGCACAGTCCCTGCTCTGCAAGGTGAACGCGCAGTTCCACCGCAGCCACGCAAGGCAAAGGGAGTCGGGAGCTCCGGGAGGCAAGTGCAAGGGGCGCTCCCGGACTGTATCCCCATTTATCTCTGTGTCTGTTCCTACCTGGCAGGGGAAGAGCAGGTTGGAAAAGCATTTCCCTCTGCAAGTCACAGTGACCCGAAAGCGCCCCAGCAAGCCGAGCGCCAGCAGAGCCGCCTGCGCCAGACAAAGAGCAGCAGTGACTGTGGCTGCGCACAATGATGGGAGGCAGCAGAGCCTGCGTGCATTTGACACACAAAACCCTAACAGACCAAGCACGCAGCGTGGGTTGACACAGCTGCCACCCTCTCGCTGTGTCTCTGCTCTCCACAGCAGTGCACAGTTCGTGCTTTGCTGTAAGGGCAGAGGAGATGTGCTGCTGGCCGGGCTGCACCTTCCCTCCTTCCCTCACCCAGGATGAGCCAGCCGGAGCAAAGGGCTGAGGTTTAACCTGCCCCTATGCACCTCCCCTCGCTGCTCTGGGGCAGGGGTTGCTCCCCCCAGTCCTCGTTCCTGGTTCGACACCTCTGGTACACTGCCAGCCTCCACAGATGGCCACGGAGCAGGGTTTTCAATACAAGAAACAGTTGAAACAACAAAAACCCTGCCGAGGCTGATTCAGCTCGTGAGCCTGCATCCCATTAAGCAAGTCATTTTTTCCAGTTGTTCAGCGCAGGAACCACATGGTCGGATAAGGCTTCCCGGGCACTGGTCACGCTGAATCAGCTCTCCCAGACAGGCTGCCGGCAGCCAACTTACTCCAAACTGGACCAAAGTTGCTCCTTCTACTCTAGGAATGAAGCCATTGTGAAAACAAGTCCTTGTGACAAGGACTTCCAGCCAATTGAGCACTGAATTCACCCTGGCACTGCAGTTCCACCCGCTAGCAGCCTCTCCAGAGCACGCTGCTGCCTTTCCACGCCGATGGAGACCTGCCCAGTGCAAAAAGGAGGGAGTTTCTTAATGTCCCCCGCTGGCAGGCTCCAAACGTGGTCTGGAAAACAACAGAGGCGGCTGTGGGGCTCTGTGGGGTCCAAGGGGCAGCACAGCTCCCGAGGAGTGTACAGGAGGCAGCCAGCTCCTGCACACCATCGTATTGCAGAGCCAGGGCAGACACATTAACTCGACTTTTCCCCCTCTGTATCATGTCTTGGACTTTGATGGTCCCACAGACATTCCCACGCAAATCTTGTCCTTTTGAGACACACTAAGTCATAGTACTAAGAAATTTTCAAATCCTTGTAAAACCTACAGCTGGTGGAACAGCTCTGAAACTGTTTATCTCCTTGATGACTGCTGAGCTTTTTGCTGCCCATGAAGTGATGCAGTCTCCAGCCAGGATGTGGTTTGTGCCATTCTGCATCTGTGTCATCCACAGAAGATGCTCAACAGAAACAGTCATCAGCTGGGAGATTTCAAGCAGGACTTTAAGAAAAAAGAATGTATTTTTTTTAAGGTAAGTAGATATCCCTACTAATTCAAAGACCACAAAGTAAATTAGGAATTAAATTCCCATCCAAAAGGATAGGTGATAGGAACTAAATGTAATTGCACCTTTCACGGACTGGCTGCCTTTGAAAATGTGTCCTTTAGTCATTTAGCTCAAGACACAGCTGCTTTTAATTTAGCTTGGGAGGCTGTGACTGGTAATTACTACTGACGTATATACTGCTCTCTGAAATGAGGCACACTGAATTGTGAGTTTTAGTGACAATAGGATAAACATTAACTGGGTAACCATTTTGCAATTGTTAAGCAAAGTCTAGAGATATGGGAGTTTGCTTAACGAAACTGCTCAGAGGAGTTTGCCGTAGCCCTGGACATACTTTTCAGTAAAAGTCATTACCAGATTGCACTGGAATCACATGAAGATGATGACGGTAGAATTACCAAACTGTTTGAGGATTTGACCTCTGAAGCAGACTGATGAATGGTTTTGGATTGAAAACGAAGGCTCCTCTCCCCTGTGCAAACACCTACTTGCTGGAAACACGAGGAGTCGTGTAACTGATAGTGCCAAATCTGATCGAGATGGCGCAGCTGATCCAGAGGCACAGACACATGCAGGGCCTTTCTGTGCTCTGACACAGTTACAAATGTTAACCGTGGAGCTCTGGATGACCCTTGTACCAACTACTAACCTTCAGAGCAGCCCAAAATGCCCCTCTCACTTTCATGGGGCTCAGCCTCCATACCTACAGCTTTCTGCTGCTTTTTTTTTCTATTTTCTTTCGCATTTGAGAGTTACCAAAAGCACCCATGTGACGAATGCTGCAGGCATTTCTCTACTGCTACCACAGTTTCCCTGAAAGCACCAGCACTGGCCTGATGCTGCACTGCTGCTCATGTGCTCAGGGGTCACTGCCTTGCCTGGAACTGTGCAGTACCCATGCCACGGCAAAAAAATGAACCCTGTGTTTGGGTGCGTTCTGTTTTTGCCAGATTATGATGTTTTGAATGTGGATAGTATCACATTACAGAACAGTGTCTGATCTAGATAATCTGAAGCCAGAGCAGTGCTAATGTTGCACCGATCCATGTCAACAGGCTTACTCACGTCTCCTGGGTTAGGGAATGAGGCACTTTCCCTTCAGCCCGAGGCTGGACCAAAAATACCAAAAGGGCGCTGCCAGAAACTGCAATTATAAATGAAGACATCACAAAACCAGCCCTGCATAAAACCGAGATCACACTCCAGGCTTGAGCAGGCTGCTGCATTTAGAATCACTGAATAGAACAAGTACAAAATTTACCAGTATCACTGGGAGATGTTAGCCCTACCACAAGCCATTATAACAAAGCTGTAAAGTGTTACAGTATGTGGAGGACCATGACACAGTTAAAAAAAACTCAAACAAAGAAAACCTCAACAAGTCATACACACCCAGGATTTTTCACTGAGAGAAATTCAAAACTTGGTTTTACCAATTTTCTGGAACAGGGTAGGAAGTTTCTAGCCCACATGAAAATGCACATTTTTAATTTTAGCTATGAACCACATAATATTTAAACACTGACATGAAAAGTGAATCATCACAAGATATTTTTTTCCTTCAGACTAAGTATATATTTTGGAGATGGGCCACTGGCTATCCAGTAAACAGTGTACTTCACTAAATGACCCATTTCCTCAGCCAGACCATTTAGAGGAGATATTCATTTGCTTCCTGTAAGTAACACTTGTGGAAGAATTTTCCACTGTGAAGCAGGTCAAGAGCCAGCAAACAGCCCTGAAGCTCTGTGCAAAACCCGCAGGGCAGAGCTTTCTGAAGCGGCAGAAGTGGGAAAGCTGGAATGGCAGAGCCTGCCCAGCACTGGCTGGATATGTTTTTCTTGACAGGAGGCAGCAGGAAAAGTGTGACAGAAAGGTATTAAGAGAATCACGTTTTTTCCTAAAGCTCAGAGGCAGCAGAATGTGTAATTGTAGAGGCCCTCCTATAGCAGCAGGCTTTGAGACCTGGCTCAGAAGCAGGCAGTGCCTGGAGCACGGTGCTGTTCCACCAGGACACCTCTCGCTCCTGCTGCTTTCTCCTCCCAGCAGCCCTCACAGCTCTGCTCGCTCCGTGGGGCACTTGCACCCTTTAGCTCCTGCAGGGTTGGGTTCACCTTAAAAAAACCAAAAACGAACAACAAAAAACCAACCCCAGATCCATCCATCCCTCAAGTGTTACAATAGTAACGAGCAAGGACTCCCAGCACGAGAGCACAGGCTGCTGTCTTCACAACAGCGTGAGGAGAACCAGCGCCGTGGGCCAGGCTGGACCAGACCAGCAGCCAATCCACCCTGACCCTGTTCCTGACACAGGCCACTACAGGACAGCAAGGAAAGAGCAGCAGAAGAGGGTGAAGTCAGGAGGAATTCAGTGGCAAGTTTCTTCATTCCCCTGGAGATGCAGGAGAAGACCAGGGCTGGACCACAGACAAAGGTACACAACAGAACTCTCTCTGCAGAGGGAGTCAAATCCTCCCTTTCCACTTCACCTACATCCAGTGTTCTTTTTGCCACAGACAGCAAGGCACCTGCAGCTCACTTTCCTTGTCTCCTGAAACACTGAAACCCCGGTGAGCCCTCACATGTCCTGGATTTCCAGACATTCAGGATTCCCAACAAAAGTGCAAAGTGTCCAGCTTCCCCTTGGATAAGGCCTGTAGGTGGAAGAAAGGACACATCTAGAGGGAGGTCTCCTGCTTAGAGCAGGGTGGAATCTTGCTGTTAGACCTGACTGAAAAATGCCCAGCAGACACTGAACAATCAGAGCCCTCTGCCTGTTTATGGAAAAGTTCTGGCACAATGATGGTATGACACAAGACTTTAAGCCAGTCTGAGGTGCTGGGAAGGGTGACAAGTGGGTGCTATTGTGAGAGAGCTTAGGAACACTGTGAAATTCAACAGTACTCCTAGACTGCAGCTGAAAATGGACAATTATAGCTTTGTACTTTCAACCAAGGACTCCACACCTTGTCCTAAGACTCCTCAGAGCGCTTTCTTATGTCCCCAGAAATGCTCTTTGTCTGTTATGGCAGCTGGTTTTCCTCCATCAGCTGGTTTTCCTCCATAAGCTGGTCTCATGCAAGCTGTCACCTCACAGGGGTGGTGATGTGGTCAAACATAATGAAAAACAGCCACGAGGTCTCTCACTGTGATGCCCCTGGCATTTGGGTGAAGATGTCCATGCCAGTGGGGATGGGGATGCTGAAAAGGAACAGCTTCTAGAGCCATAGGTATGAGAAGGAGCTGGACCTTTGCAGCATTTTGAGGGGATGAATGCTGACTATTAAAGTCGAACATTTTGAAGAAACATAGAAAAAAAAGATAAGCAGTCATTAATGGCAACCCCCACGACAAGGAGTTGGAACTGGATGATCACTAAGGTGGCTTACAAGCCAAACCATTCTATGATTCTATGAAAATAAAAGAGAAGAAAGCACCTTAAAAACTACTTGTATTCCACTGTAGTCACTGTTGAACGCCGGAGCTCTTTCACAGCTTTGTTGTCTCAGAGCCAGCGAGGTAAAGGGTGTGCTGTGCCATGTTTGTTCTTTGGGATATTATACTTCCTTTTAAAGATACAATCTCGAATGCTTCTGGGGTGCTGCTTACTTCAGAGGAGAAAGCATATATAGTAGAGAAAGTCATATGTTACAAACAATAAATAGGGGAAATAGAGCTGAAGTGTTAGCAAAGACTTGCCCTACTGCAAGAAAAAGGGCTAAAGTACTGAAGTCATTTCTGAAAGGTTCCTAGAAGTACGCATATGGACAAATCATTCAGGAATTCTATTCTCTGATTGTTTCCTTAGATTTGACTCCTAACCTCCTCTTCACTGCCTTTTCCAAGTATGTTTTCTATGTAAAGTGTCTTTCTGACCAGCCTCCTTCTGCATTTCTTTAAAAATAAACTTCAGCTAACCTTTTAAAGCCTCTGAAAGATCTATGATTTGGAGATAATCCATCTCTTTTGATCATCATGGAACAGCTGTAGTCAAAAGAAAATAAAAACAGAGCCTACCGATGTCTGACTGAAGTAAGAATCAGACTCACATTCGCTGCACAGATGAGTTTTATCACTTTTGTATGCAGACCATTGTTGCCTCGCTTATTCACTCATATTGCCTTCTGGAAGAAGGCTGATCTGGAGTGTTTTTACAAAAATGCAGTGTTTACACAGGGCTGCTTGGTACCGTCCTTGAACCCAGAGAATGCAGCTGGAAATGTGCTGTCTGCGACGTTTGCCATCCGTGGTTTGAGAGCCTGACATCAATAGCAGTAACCTGCAGCTCCCAGCATCTCGTGTGGCCCTGGCTGAGCTGAAGGGCTCTGTCAGCTGGCAGGGCTTCAAAGCACTGTTAGAGCAGCTTTATAGCAAAACTAGCTAATTACCACAGTCTGCAGCCAAGATGGGCTCTCATATATTATTATATTGTCAAGTAAGAAACTGTGGCATCCCTGAAGATCTGAAGAAATCCCCAAACTAATCACTGTTGTATATACCCTGTTACATAGCAGAACATTAAAACACTATGCTATTTCAAAGCTGGAAAAAAAGAATTAAAAAAAAAAGAAAACCACTAAATACCTGACATCACAAAAATTCATTATAAGCGATCAAAAGCAGCTTTCGATTTGACAGCACTTCCCTGTCCTCCCACACACCCACCAAGCAGGAGCCGCCCCTCCACTGCTCCAGATCCCACCCACCAACATTTCCCACTCCTTCCGTCCCGCGGCCAAGGCTCTGCTGAGGGAACACCGTGCCAGCTGTGGGGTACAGCATTTGCCCCAGGGCAATTCCCTTTAGGGGAGTTACTCACTGCAGCACGTGAGAACAGCACTCACAGACGTTCTCCCTTCAGCCCTGACCATCCACAGCCCAGAAAACTTGAGCTGGCAGTTTGGGTGATGACACAGCTCTGTGAAGGCACGGAGCCTCTCTGCTGCTCTGCCACCACCGAGCACACACCTCACACACATCAGCAGGACCCCACAAATCCTTCCCACCAACGAGCCCCAGGGTTTGCGTGGTGGTGTCTGGCAGGGTGCTACTTCATAAGTAGCATTTGTGACAACCTTCTCAGTGGGGAGTGCCATCCAACCTGCCAGGGATTCTCTGGAACCACAACAGCAGCAGTGTCCCAGCGTTAACAGGAGGGAGCAGAGATAACAGAAACTCGGTTTACATAAAGTGATGCTACAAATTGACCTCAAACAGGCCCCGCACCTTTGTATCTTGGCTCCTTGGTAAATACTTTTAAGACGACATGTTCCTTGCCCTAATTTCCATCCCTCTGAAAATATTCATCCATTGTTGCTTTCAAATCAGCTTTCATGTGAGATTTTGAAGCACTTGGTAATAATTCCTGGTGAAATTAATTTAACATGGTGCAATCCTGAAGTGTGCACCAGGATACAGAATGAGTTATCTACTGGTACCAGGAACACCAAACCCTGACCCAGCACAAGTTAAAACTGGCCACATCCAGCTGTGCAGAGAGCACACAGCTGAGTGAGAACTTCTGTACAATCAGCCTGGGAAGAGTGTAGAGCTGAAGCCATGGAGCCAGCTCATCTTGTAGAGGATGAAGAGGAAAACCCTGCCCAGACCTGATGACCCAAAACTGCCTGGGAGAAGGCTGGTGGCGCTACAGACACACAGGTTTCTTCTTGCTTTTTCAATTTCATTCACAAGGTTAAGGATGCTTGGTGCTCATATTTACAGAGGATATTGTCCAGTCGCTCCCTACCCACATGGTGAAACTTTACTCTGTGTATCCAAATCAATCCTTATTAGGAAGAAGCTGGAACAGGTTTCTTATGTAAGGGACTTGCTACTCGCGTTTCACGTAAAATGGGGCAAATTTATTTCTGCTTTTAAAAAGAAACCATCCCAGTCTGAAAGCAAAGCAATACCAAATTGAAAGATTTGCTGTGAGTCGCCTAAAGCAGACCAGGGAATGCCCATAACTTATTCTGCTGGAGAGCAGAGTCACGGATTTGCATAGAGACCCAGGAAAGGCACGGGGCTAGGAAGAAATACTCCCTCTTTCACTGGAACAAGTACCAGCTGTTGGTGCATATCTGTGAGCTGTGAGATGCAAATGAGTCCTGAAGGACCGTGGGCCCCTGTTCAAGTGACCCTGTGGAGGGAGTGACTTGCAGCAGCATTTGCACCTCTGGAGGAGAAGAACAACTCGCAGTACAACCATGTGATAACCCTGTTACTCCTTCAATGTTCCTTCGAAACAAACCCAATCCCCCACCAGGCTCAGAGCTGCAGTGAAAAGGCTCTAATCCCACCTGTGCATGCCGGAGCAGGCTGGGGCACACACAGGGCACCAGCTGGTTACAGCACAGTGCCGTGGTGGGCCGAAGCTGCTGCTGGCAGGAGCTCCGAACGCTCCCGCTGCTTTCACATGGCAAATACAGCACCAAGCCCAAGGGCAAGGGGACAATGGGATATTAACTTACATCCTGACTTGCTGCAGCCAAGCAGGAAGGGCAGTGAAAGCAGGCAGAGGGAAGAGTTGCTCACTTGGAGATGTTAGGACTGGAAAGTCCAGAGGGAGCCTCACCACTGAGTGGCCTGCCCAGGGAACCGTAGGGGAAACTAACCCTGGGAGTGCACAGGGTACAGGGGTAAGGCAGAGAGCTGAAACAAGCTGCCTGCAGCAGAAACCCAGTCAGCCCAGTTAAAGCCCAGATGAAGCTAAGTCTTGGCTTTAAACGAAGGTTTACACGGCTTTTTCTCCCGTGTTTCTAAGCCTACGGAAATCTTACCCCATTGCACTGTGTTATTTATGTATAAAGTGATTAACACAGCTTAGCTTGCCTGAAAGTAGGGAGGAAGACTAGTTAATTCAGAGAACAGGGAAGGCTCGTGCAAGACCACATCATATCAGCATTTCTCTCTCCAGTTCTCTCATAAAACACTGGAAAGCTGCGTTGACTTTAACAGCCGTGGGCATTTATCTTGGTCACCGCTGTATCAGGTTGCTAAGGCCACAGGAGAGTGAGGGGGAAGGCAACGTGATGCCTGGTGTCACACTGTGCTGCAGTTCAAAGGAAATCAGCTTCTGTGCAGGAGAAGGCAATTAGCTGGGAACGATGTGGATGTCGGCAATGGCAGTGCGGGGCAGGAGCCTGGGCTGCGTCCAGCTGGGGCTGGGAGGGCTGACGGAGCAGGCTATTGCTTGGCTGGCTAGGACGGGAGAAATAAACTGCCTCATTTTGTACTTTTACCTCACACAGTGTCTAAATAACATGTCTACTCATCTAAGTTTTCTACTTAAACACAGTTAAAATAAGAAAAAGAAAAAAAAAGTAAAACAGCTACCAGAAAAAAACCCATAGTGAATGAATCAGAGTTGCTAGAGAACATTTTCAGGCACCAATTTAGCTGGGTGCAAAGACAGCTGCAAGAGCAGCAGTCTCAAAATAGCAACAATTTACAGGTCATGATGCAGTAGAGCTCACTTACAGTGCTGTCACCTCTCAGTGAAGCACAGCTGCTGGGGTTACAGCAGAAATTCACCTGCAGCTACAGAAGGCCTTGCCATGGACTACGTGTGTGTGTCCATTTAGCCAGCTGCTGAGGGCTGTGCTGCCCTGACGGACTGGGGTGCAGTCTGGCCTGCACTGGCCAGCACACGGCTGGCTGAGCTGTGCCTGACATACCTACCTGCCAGGCTTTACATCTGCTGGCTTCCCGGAATACCAGCCCTTCTTTTTCTTTTGCCTGCTCAGACATGTTTCAAGTGACTTTTCTGCTGCATTTCATATCCCTTCAGATGGGTCTGTAACAGCAGAAGGAGGAACTGAAGTAATACCTGGGCCCAAAGACTACTCTGTAATCTCAGTGCAAAGCTCCTTACTTCATCTAAAAAGATTGTTCACAGTGGAGGAGTCAGAGATTAAGTGATTTTCCTTCAGTTTTCCTGAAGAGCTCCACATGGCTCCATCCCACAAAGGCAGCCTGTGCTCGCTGCTGCCTCGCAGCGCGTTGTGCTCTCCCAGCTGGGCTCGGTGTGACAGCGAGGGAGGCACCCCAAACCATGTTCTAGAGAAAGGGAAACCAGAACATGGAGTAGCTCAAACCATGTTCTAGAGAAAGGGAAACCAGAACACAGAGTATCTCAAACCATGTTCTAGAGGAAGGGAAACCAGAACACAGAGTATCTCAAACCATGTTCTAGAGAAAGGGAAACCAGAACATGGAGTGTCTCAAACCATGTTCTGGAGAAAGGGAAACCAGAACATGGAGTATCTCAAACCATGTTCTAGAGAAAGGGAAACCCGAACATGGAGTATCTCAAACCATGTTCTAGAGAAAGGGAAACCAGAACACAGAGTATCTCAAACCATGTTCTAGAGGAAGGGAAACCAGAACACAGAGTGTCTCAAACCATGTTCTGGAGAAAGGGAAACCCGAACATGGAGTAGCTCAAACCATGTTCTGGAGAAAGGCAAACCAGAACATGGAGTAGCTCAAACAAACCCGAACATGGAGTATCTCAAACCATGTTCTAGAGAAAGGCAAACCAGAACATGGAGTAGCTCAAACCATGTTCTAGAGAAAGGCAAACCAGAACATGGAGTAGCTCAAACCATGTTCTAGAGAAAGGCAAACCAGAACATGGAGTAGCTCAAACCATGTTCTAGAGAAAGGGAAACCCGAACACAGAGTATCTCAAACCATGTTCTAGAGAAAGGCAAACCAGAACATGGAGTCATAAGGTCCCTTCCCCAAGGCCATCTACTGACACCAGTGACCGCTCTCCTGGCGGGAGAGGAGCTCCCGGCACACGCTGAGTCCCAAAGACAACAAAGGAGAAGCCATGCTGAGAGCCCTGCTCTCAACCTGGACAACTCCTTCAACAAATGCTTTGTCAGAAAGCCTCCACATTGTCCCTGAGGATGCTCCCCCTGCAGATGGCTGCACAGGGAGCTGGGTGCCAGGGCTGGACTCCTGAGCAGCACCAGCAGGGCTTGGGGTACAAGGCTGGCTTTGAACTGCGGGGCAAACACAAGCTCTGATTGCTCCTGGGGCACTGAGCAGGAAACCAAACTCCAGCAGCCAGAAAGAAGGCGTTAAAGCACAGATTACAAAACCTGCTGCCACAGGAGAGGCCTCCAACATGCGGCCCTCTAAGCTGTGATATGATTAGGGGGCTGTGAAACACTTGCAAGGGCTGGTCTTTGTTAGAAAAGCTTGCAAGAAACATTAATAGGAAAAGAGCTGCTGTAAACCTTGTAAGTCCAGCTGCACACAGAAGTTATAGGTATAAAGATATAAACAGTAGCTCCAAAACCAATTCATTTTAGCTGGAGGAGGCTGTGCAGCTGCAGTGGCAGATCTGAGGGAGCCTCTGGAAAAGCAGAGGGTTCTGCTATGAAGGCAGGAGCTGGAAGAAGGCGTTTATCCAAGCCCCTCCCAGGCCGAGCCAAACACGAGTATACCAGGTCTCAAAAGATGAGTGACCAGAGAGGATTGGTACTCCACTGGTTTAAAACCACTTCTTCAGCTACACTGATGCAGCGCTGTTTGCAGGTCAACCCTCAGAACAAGTATTCCTAAAGTGCAGTTTCACTGTAAGAACCAGAAACTGACATTGACTCGCTGCTCTCACTTGGAAGGTGGTGCTGCTAATCCCTGAGCCTCTGCTGCCTTGTTTCTGTTATCAAGAGCTGCCAAGCAGCCCTTGGGGTGCAGCCTGCCACTACCCCCCAGCAGCTCCCCCAAAGGCAGCTGGAGCCGGAGGCTGGCACAGGACCGTGGCTCCGGCACCCCAGAGGGTGACGAGGTCTCTGCAGCTGCACTCGGCTCCCCCGGCAGCTCCCTGGGGAGGGTGAACTCATCCACACCGTGTCTGCCTCCACTGCCAGGATTTCTGCTAATCTCAAACATCTGAATACCTGTGTCAAACGCAAGCAGTTGTTGTTGATGTCAAGGTCACCCGAAGCCATACGATTTACATCTGTTAGCTAGAAAGCCCTCGGGTCGTGTTTGCCTGGGGATAAAAAGAGGCAAGGATGAGGGTGCATAACGGGAAGGATTGCTGACCTGGCAGAGAAGAAAGTGCAATTCAGCACTAAAAGTAACGGTAACACAAGGAGATCTCTGGAAAGGTTCTCCAGTTGTGCCAGTGGGCACTGGAGAGGTGTCAAGAGACAGACTCCAAGGGAGCACAGCGTGCCAGCACTGTACAGAAATTGATCCTGTGGGCACCGACACAGCTACTAAATGCAAAACGTTTGCAAAAGCACAAGCTAGGGCCCAAGGGCTGACCACAACGTGTCCAAGAGCTACCCAGCGTGTCACACAGCCCCTGCCACGCTGGGCTCACAGACTGGCTTTGTGCTGAGGCGCCAGCAGAGGTGACAGGCTACGGACACCTCCGGCCCCGCCTGATGGGCTTCAGGAGAGCGTTTCCCTGAAGCATCTCCTCAAACACTGGGGAACCTACAGCTGCAACACACACCTCTGTGGGCTTCTGCTGAGGGTGGAGGAGGCTGAGGAGAGGAACTTCAGTGGAAAGGTGTAACTTTCTGTGATTAGTCGCACTCTTAGTCTAAAAGCAAGAATAAACCTGGACTGGAATCTCCTCTTGGACCACCATCTATCACCAGCAGCTCTCTGCACTGTTCTGTTCTCCAGGTCCCAATTCATCAGCTGCATTTACCCCTTTACTGAGTCATTTTCTGCCCTTCACACAACGCAGCACCAGCTCCGGTGGCTCCCTGCTCTGAGGGAGAAGGCCTTTCCTTTTGTAAGACTCTGCACAACCCTGTCAAGGGCTCAAGTAGGTCAGTGTTTTTCCTAAGCTCTAAACAGAAATGAAAACATAGACAAACTGCTATTTGACCAGCTCTGCAAAACAAAACCTCCTTCAGCAGGGTATGATTTGTGGATTAAAGTTTTTCCCTTGAGCTCAATGCAACCCAAAAATCTCTTCCGGCAGCTTATCACAATTTAGCTAACCCCAATCCTTAAAAGCCTTCTCTGTCTCAGCACACCAAGAAAGGTCCTTGTCAGGGACTTTCCAAGAGCCCTTGGCAAACCTGCTGCGCACAGGGCACAGGCTTCTGAGCTTCACAAAACACCCGAGATGCCAGAGCGAGAACTCAGGGGGCTGATGTCAGGAACAGAACAAGCCTGGGCATTATTTCACTTTGAAACCCTTTGCCTGTCATCTGGAAACTCAGCTCGTTGTTCCAGAGGCGTGGAGAACAAGGGGCTTCAGTCAGAGCATGCTGCTCCTCACACCCAGGCTTTGTGAGGTCCTGGAGAGGTGGCAGCAGCCCCCTTGGGCAGCCTGGAACTGGTCAGTGAAACAAAAATGACAGAAAACAGCTCATAACATCCCTCCTGATTTCCAGCTGCTTCTTCACAGACTACGCTTCTTTTACTCTCCCAGACACGCATGAACACGAGACTAAAGTGTGTGCAGTTCATGGGATTAATCAAAGGAAGCCGTGAATTGGTTGGGAGAAAGCAGACTGCAAGCCTGCAGGAGTGAAACACACAGAGACATTGCTGTTAAACACTGTCACAGGCTTTTTGGTAACTTTGGTCCATTCATAATAGTGCCATGTCACAGCCCTCTTAAAACCCAGAAAATATTTTCATGATGTAATCTTACCAGTTTCACAAACAGGAATGAAAATACCTGGAAGCAAGTCTGGATAGGCAAACAGAGTATTTTCATTACATTAATCTAAAGAACAAGATAAACTCCACAACCAGCAGAAAATGCATTCACATTATGTGCAATAATAAGAGCTCCATACTGTTAAACAACCCAGAAACAGGAGCTTCTGTGAAAACATAGAACCTATGGCTCCTTGAAAAAGTAGAACATCACATAAAAGTCCTCACAGCACACACGGAGTTAACCTTTGTGTGCTGCCCTCTCAAACAGAACTGGTTTCGAGATGTATTTGTTTAAACAAGTTAAGAGAAATGTCAGAGGCCATTTCACCAGCAGCACATGACGACAGCCTCCTTCCTCCCCTATCAGCAGAGAACAATCACACACTGGGCACCAAGGGCTTGCTGGTGTTGAGTCAGAGCAGGAAAATCCATCCAGAAAATACATGCAAATGAAGGAAAGAAAAGGCAGACTTTGTATTCTGTTTTCCCCCTCTTCCTCCTCTCTTCCCTGGGACAATGGGAGCCAAGCAGAGGCCGCCTGCTCTCTGCCTGCCTGTCCTGCTCCTGCTGGAAGAGCCCCGTGGAAGGTTTTGGCACCTCGACAGCCTCCTCAGTTCCCACACCTCCCATGTGGGTACCGCTGGTAAATCAGATGTGTGGACAAATCCCAGCGAAAGTTAACGGCTCCTGGTGATCTCAGGGCAGAAAATTGTTTTCCAGGAGCGGCAGGAAACTGTTTTCCAGGAGCATCAGGAAACAGCACATCATTCCAAGGACGGGCTTGTGGGCTTGTGCTTAAAGCACGAGGGCTCTTACCTCTCCCCCAACACAAGATTTTCTGTGACCACATGGACAAAGCATTCTGGTGTTTCCCTGCAGCCACGGGGGGCATGGGAGGCCACCTTCCTTCAGCCCCTGAAGGACCCAGGGCCACAAGGCTTGTTAAGTGAGGAGCACCATAAGGGCCTGCAGAGAATTCCACTTATTTTCCCCTGCTGAAACTTACACTGCCAGTGGCTTTGCTCTGCCATCCTTTCACAGATGGATCCCTTGCCCGTCACAGGGGCTCTGCAACAGCTCTCCAGACTGCAAATGGACAAACCACTCTGACAACACCACCAGCCTCCTAACTCTCGCTAGTTTTTAAGAGCAACGGTGACTCAAAACAAACTAACAAAAGAAACGCCACTTCTGAAATTTCTGATTACATGTTTAACTTTTTACTTTCAGGGCAGGATAAACACCAGGTGAGATGCAATGAGTTGTTCTGAAGCAGTACCATTTAATTTCTTTCAAAAGACTTAGCCATAAATAACTGAATCCTCCCACCTCTTCCAGGAACAGCAGCCTGGCTCGAGCCTCAAGCCAAGATGTCACGGGTAGGTCACTGCTCAAGTCAGGAGAGTTCACCTGTTCTCATTAGGGAGAGTAGAGGGTTCTACTGAGGCAGTAGTGGTAATCACAGAAACCTATTAGAACATCTGTCTTCTCCCTGCCAGTGCAAGACTGTCTCCTGTTAGTGTTTTAGACCAACTCCTCTTTCCCAGGTATTTTCTTTAAGCTCACTCTCCTAAAATTACCACAGTTGCTGTTCTTTCTGTGCAGCTCATACTCCAGAAGGAATCCAGAGGCTGAGCGAGCTGTGTGTGCCCCATCTGTACCACGGAATGAGCCAGGACGCTTTTCTCAGAACTGTGACCCTGCCAAGATCCCTGGAGCCCTGAGCTGCTCTCCCTGGTGTAGGCAGCAGCCACCTTGCAGCTGAAGCCCTCTGAACCAGTGTCGGGGCAAGCAAGGGGAAATTTATTAACAAACGAATTCCTGCTATTACAAACCACTTCCACTGCACTGCCAGGGCTTTTAGCGGCTCATGACAGGATAAGCCATCTCCCTTCCCAGGAGTGCAGTTGAAGGCTGGATTTTCGCCATTGCTGAGCTTTTACTGCAGGCCCCACTGGCCGCAGCAGGAGCTGGGGGTGTTCAGCTCTTCCGAAGCAGCAGTTTGGTGAGGGGAGGCAGGGTACACACCCTGGCTCTGGCAGGAGGCTCCAGATGCAGCCAGTGAGCTCCAGACTCCTGATGCGAGGGGCAAGTGCGAGTTCGTGCTCGGGGAAACCTGTTTGGAAGCGTGGCCGTGGGCCCTGAGCAGGGACAGGAACAGGCTGCTCCTGAAAGAAAGGCTGGATCCCAGTTCCTGCCCTGGTTCCTGCAGCTAAAGGCAGCCAGGAGCGGGGAGAACATGCCAGGTGCTTTGGGACGTGTCTGATCTCAGCCTTAGCCTGCGCCAGTCCACAACAACACGGGAGCAACAGCTGATGTGCTTGTGGGGGCTGGACCTCCCGAAACTTCACAGAAGCAGCAATTTCAGACCTAAATTTCACTGACAGGAAGATTTGATAGGCATCTGCTTTCAGTTAGAAAGTGCTTTAGAGAGAGAACAAATACCTCAAAGTAACTCTCCTGCATCACCTACAGTTCCTCCTTCTTATCTAAATGCAATATCAGCAACCCAGCCATTGGTGCTCCACAGGGGTTTAATTATCTGCAAGAAATCGCTGTTTGCTGCAGTCAGCAGACGGTGCTGGGTAAGGTCCTCTGGGATCAGACTCCAGGCTGCTTTATGGCTTGACATCAGAAGGAAATCACCTGAAAATCAGTCGTCCTGTACATGATCAGATAACTGCAGTTGTCAAGCGCAAAGCTGAAAGCTCTTCTGTGAAGAAGAGGCAGCATTATATTTTTTTTCCAGATGCTGATACAAATTATGAAGTCAAAATGAACTCATGAAGCACTTTTCAAGCTCTAGTGTCTGCCAGACTCATACAGACTTCTGTGGGAGGTCTGTTTTGAACGAGGCTATTTTCAGCTATCCACCTGGGGGAAAAAAACCCAGCACAAGGAAAAAAAAAATTGTCTCAGTATAATCTAGTCCTACCATGTGATGCTGACTGATGTGTGATAAAATTTCCAGAGCTCGGCAGGTGTTTGGGCAGTGACTGCAGCCAGCCATTCCACATAATGATACACAACCACGAGAGAAAGACCCGAAGCAGCAGTCAAGGGAACAAGAGTGTCAGAAGGTAGGTGTGAAGATGAATGATGACAATGGATGAAACTTGCACCAAACATGATTTACAGAAGAGAAATTGCATTCTCTTTCTGGGTGAGAGCAAGTGGATTGGTCCCTGCTAGAGGTTCTTCTCCGTCCCACTGACAGTCAGAGGGCTACACACGCTCGGATACCCTGGGACAAATGGAGTCCCCAGGAGCCCCAGGCCAGAGCACCCCTCACAGCCACACTTTGTCCGCTTACTCCTTGCACATCGTTGCTACTACATTTGGCAAAGGAAAGGGATTTTACTCCTTCTCTTTCAGAGATCCTGTTGTCACAGAGAAGCTGAAAATCAGCAACAGAGTGATGCCATAAATGCAAGCAGAACCAATTCTTTGCTGGCTGCGTAGCCCGAACACCGATGACGCAGGACAAAGTTCCAGCTCACTGTTGGTACTCAAACGCCAAAGCACCCACAGCCCAGACCTCCTGGCTGTCAGACGCTTCAGAACCGTGTACCAAATATAGTCATGACCCTAAATATACCCCAGGCACTGCCTGCAGGGAGTGGAACGCTCTGCGTGCACCAGCCAGCCAGATTTGGGATAGCACTGGTGTCATGTGCAGGATAACCAGTACCGGCTTATCCCGAACTGCTGCACTCCTCCACAGGCTGCTGTGCTGCACAAACTCCATTTCAGAGCTGCCTACAGAGCAGCAGCAGTTAGAGCAGCAAGGCTCTAACTAAGGTCTAACAAGTACCAACGAGGTGACATCAAGGGGATAAGCCGGGATCGAGTTACCAGGCAGAAAAAAAGGATGGGTAAAGAGTCCCTGCTCATACACTGGCTTCCCCCTGGAAACCAAGGCAAGCACCGATTCACACAGCTCCTCCTGACTCTCCTGGAGCCGCTTCCCAACACGCAGGCAGAAAGGCTCGCACAGCCCCAGGCAGCAGGCACAGCCCCACATTCCCAACACAGAGAGCCAGCCTCCCCTCCTCCGTGGGGGGATCTCAGACCTAACAAAACACTGAACCTTGCCCAGCAAGACTTTCTCATACCAGGAACTTCATGGTCAAAGGAGTGGCACACTAATCTCCAGGTGTTTCCCACAGAAGATGGGCATCGTGGGTTTATGAAAGCTTGGTCTTTTCACTTTCTGTGCAAGCTGGTTTTAATTCTTGCACACTCTAGCCACTGTATTACTGAAATTGGAGAGGGCTGGTCCAGGGGAAACACATGCTCAGCAGCACTGAGTCCTGCTCCTCTGAAGGGAAAGAGCAAAACCAAATCAAAGAAACTCCTCTACTACAGAAAGTTGCACTTGGTCTGTGTATAGATATTAAATATTTTGGAAGATGTCTCTGTAAATTGGTGTGGGAGACTGGCAGTTGAAAAATACAATAATAATTTTATTACTTTTGTCTGAATCCTCAAATCTTGTGCACTGTTCTATTTTCTAATACAAGGCAATAAGAAACTAGAAAAACCCCACCACAAACAACCCAAAAGATCCAATGGACAAGGCTTCTCCAAAGAAATCTGCAACAAAATGGTCTGACCAACCTGTACAAGGGCTGCCCTAGGAGCTGCCATGACTTGCACATACAAGGACTTTAAACCTGGCTGCTACTGTCGTGATGAATCATTGCAGAACTGAGGAGGCCTTGCAAACAAAGTGTCATTGGCAAAGGGATCACCCTCTGCTGGTTTTTCAGTTCCCTGCTAATTTTTTCACTGCTGCAACTCCAGTCCCCAGAGAAGGACCAGAAACACCCCAAGGTAATGACCCAGCTGAACATGACTGTATTTATAGCACTATTATTTCCCCTTTAGTACGTTTCGGAGTACAGAGAGAGCAATCAGACCCCTGGAGGATTATATCCCGACATTTGTACTATAAATATTTATCTGACTGACTTAATTTTAGCTTTACCTAGGTCTTTCAGGGACACAGAGTGGGCCTTAGCTTGGGAAACCAGAGAAGCAGCACAACATGACCTTCTCGTGTTGCAGGCAGTTTCCCCTTACTCCAGCTGGGTTTCGTTACCTGTGTGTAACCAGCCCGGCCCCACAGCGTCACTGCTTTTCCCAGAACGAATCCCAGGACTCTCAGTCCCTGGGGGACACTGCATTTGCTGCTGAACTCAATGACAGAGAAGGTATAGCATATTCTGTCTTACTTTAGACCCTTTGCCGTGACATTGAAATCCTGGCACTGCCCAAATTAGTATCACTCCAAAGAGGTAACTCCTTTCTGCCCAGGGCAGTACATTCTCAGGAGAGAAAAATGTTCATTTGGGTGCTAAAATAAAAGAGAAATAAAGTCCTGGACACAGTCACATCCTGGTAGGATGTTGCAAGTCAGGATAACAACATACCTTCTGGAGCAGGACCTGCATGCCTGCAGGGGTGCCTGCCTGTGTGCCTCACACCTTGCCCTGTGACCCACAGGCTCTCAAGCAGCTCCCTTCTGCAGCGTGGTTTCTCACCTGGTGCCAGATCCCACTCAGGAGCCTCCAGCCCAGCCCACCTGGCACACCCGTGCAGCAGGAAGGCTGTGGCAAGGTGGGCCGGGTTTCTAGAACCACCTTTCCTCAGAGAGGGGCAGCAGCAGCCCAAACCCACACGGGTGTGCTTCTGCGCTCACGCCTGCTGCTCTTTGCTTTCCGGCAGCCCTCGGGGCTGGCAGAGACACCCTCATTAAAGGCTGTTGTTGGAAGCAGAGGAGAAGCCCTGCAGTGACCGCCGCCCTCGCTCCACACCCGCTGCCAGCTGCGCGGGGGGAGCCCCTGGCACTGCGGGCTGGGGACAAGCGTCAACTGCAGAGGGGGAGTTCAGCAACAGCTCCAAAACACCCACCTGAGGGAGCAGGGCAGCGGCTCCGGTCCCGAGGAACCCCGGTGGGGCTCAGCCGAGCGTACCTGCCTCAGCCCCCGCTGCCAAGGACAGCCCGGCATCCCAGCCGGCTGTGCTGGGTGCGTGCTCCCAGCTGCGCTGTGCCAGCTCACTGAGTGCCGCTGCCCCGAGGTGCTGAGGCAGCCCAGCACGGTGTCCTCAGCTGCTAACCACGAATTTACCCTAACAGTGAACTCAAACGCTCAGCGGTGACAGGTATTTACACACTGCTCCACTGCCGGGAGGGAAGATCAAGGAGTAGTGTGATAAACTGAAAAAGTGAGCAATATTTAAACAGCCTCAGATCTGCATCCCTGTGCAGCACTGCAGAGCTGTGAGGCTGGAGGAGAAAGAGAACCCAAAATCAACTGAATCACTCGTATTTGGCCATTACAGGCAATTCCTCTCAGCAGAAAATGTAAATACACGAAGTAACCTGTGCCAAAAATACAGTTCCTCCTCTCCTCCCCCTGGTTTCAGGGTGGAGACAGATTCCTCAGACACACACTTGCAAGGCCAGTGCTCTCTCTACGGCTTTACAATGTTATCAGATGCTGAGGGTCCAAGCAGCTCACAAACAAAGGAGCCTAGTTCAGGAACAACTTTTTCTCTGTTTAAAAGGATGTTTTCTTAAACTTTGATAATTTCAGTACTCCCACTTACACTGTGGCCCCACAGGTGGGTCAGTGGCAAGAGGTCAAGCCCAGGCTGTTGGAGCAGGAATAGTTTTGTCAAGTGGCTTTGGCTTGTTTTGTCGGGAGGCTTTGTGCTGAAGAAAACGTGGCACGGAGCTGCTGCACCTCGAGTCACGTTTTGGTGCACGAAATGCTCCCACGGGCTGCAGCTCCCGCTCGCTCTCCCTGCACAGCCCAGCGAACCGAGAGCTGTGTGACTCCCACTCCGCCAGAGCCGGGAGGCACGAGAGGGGTGGTGGCTGCAGGCACTGAGGTAACCTTAGCAGACATTTGGCTCTTGAGATTTTAAATCCTTCCCTCTCCAGACGATTTGCTGAACTCTCAGTGCTCAAGGTGCTGTGAGCAGCACAAATTGCCGCAGAAGCTCTCGCTGTGAGTTCCACCTACCCCAGGGAAGGTCACTCTCAAGTCCTGCCCGGTTCTGCAGCAAGGTGTGGTTAATCCCTGGGCAGCAGACGCGTCTGGCACCTCCTTCTCACCTCACGGCTGGCTGCTCCTTGAGCTGCCACTCGCTTTTCGTGGGGCTTCGCTAACTCAGGAACACATCTATGCCTTAAAATTAGTAACATTAAAAGCAAGTCACATGGAATCAGCTCCGTGCTTCCTTTAGCAGCAAACCTGCGGAGTCCCGGTGTGCGGCTGTGTCACCACCAGGGGAGGTTCGCTCGGTGCCAGAACCCAGGACGGGAAGCCAAGGGTGGAGGGGGGATATTGTCACCAAAGTGCCCACCCCGTGAAACTCCAGCACACCACCCCAGTGCCAGCAGAGCCCTGTCCCAGTCTCCCAGGCTCCGTGAAGCTGCCCCGTGGCAGCAGCAGCAGCAGCGCTGAGCAGCAGGGGCTGCTTCACACCCCAGCGAGGCCCGAGAGCCCTCCCAGGCAGGGCAGGGATGCAGAGCCCTCGGACCTCAGCACATCCCACAGCCCCTCAAGGCAAGGCTCCTCTCTCCGCTGTTGTTCCATGTGGAACAGGTGGCCAAGAGGATGAGCAGCACGACGGGAGGTGATGCTGTGGATGGTGCATCTAAGGGGACCCACATCTCCTCAAGGGCTGTTTCAAACAGGACACAAGAGTGGATTTATCTAAAATACCACAGAAAACAACATTTCTACCAGGCACTGTGTGAGAGGCATCTCAACACCGAGGGACGGGCGGTGGGCTGGCAGGGCAGGGGTTAACTGGCTGCTTTGGCCACTCATCACCCAAAAACCTCTGGGTTAAAATACTGCAGAGGCTGCTGGAGAAGCTGCTTGAGGGACAAGGTAGTGCCCAACAGACGGGGATGGGCGTGGGATGCCTGGGGAGAGCAGCCTGCCTTCCAGCCCCCGGCTGGTGAGGAAATCACATCTGCAATGCAAATTGACCGTGCACGGGCAAGTTACAGTCCCGGGCAGGCTTGCAGGCTGATCCGCTCTCACTTCTGAAGGGGAAACTGGGATCCTCACCGTTGATGTTGGTACTGTAAATGCACTGCCAGAAGCCAGCTGGTAGAGGAGGGATCAGCCAACTATTTCTAATGCAATTCAAAAATTTAAAAATTAAAAAAAAATTAAAAATCCAAGGTCTTGGGGGTCCCCGTGCCACTCCCAACCTACCTGTCAGCTCTGTAAGAATATATTTCGATGTTGCATACCCACAGTAAGTAGACTCCAGCACTGTGGATGGGGAAAGGCTGCTCCTGTGGTGAGACCCAGGGACAAAATCAGGCACGTGAGAGGGACAACCACAGGTGGAAGGTAACAAAGGATCTTCCTTAGGTACAGTTTTACACAGTGCCCTCAGTACTCGATACCTAAACCACGTATCTGTATCCTAGAAGGTTTACACTTGTGTAACTAACCTAAGAATGGAGTGACTAATGCACCTGGTCCAGAAAACAGAAAAATAACCAAACCCCACAATCCTGATATGAATATAAGTGTGTCACATCAGACAGCAATCAAACTTTCTGTAGAAAAATGTACAGCACAATCTCTCCAACCAAACAAAAAGACCCTAAAGCTGTTTGCTGCTGGCAGAGCTGTGTGCAGCCCCGACACCCACTCCCTGAGCGACCAGCGGCCCCCTGGCCCC
This sequence comes from Ifrita kowaldi, assembly GCA_013398055.1. Taxonomy (NCBI): domain Eukaryota; kingdom Metazoa; phylum Chordata; class Aves; order Passeriformes; family Cinclosomatidae; genus Ifrita; species Ifrita kowaldi. Next base: position 49,259 of record VZRS01002270.1, on the reverse strand, counting down.
TGCTGCAGGTTACCTGCCTCTCCCACGGCCCCAGCAGCCCCAAAGGTTGTGCAAGCCCAGCTCTGGGCACAGACAGCTGAGTGACCCGAGGTCACCACCCAGGGCACGTTCAATTATCCCTTCTTCTGACATAGCTGTGGCAGTGTTGAACTCTGGGGCAGAAATGAAGGATAGCATCTTTAGCACACAGAGTCAGCAGCTCTCAGAGACTATCTGGCCTTGCTCCAACTGGGAATTGTTTGAAGAAGACTTCAAGTCTTTACCAGACCTTCCAGACTCTCACCTCCCCTCTTGTATCACCCACAAAGGAGCACAGGAAACCTTTGTACCTGCACCAGGGGTGAGTGAAGCAGAAAAGCCCCCTCAGCAAGCCTGTGCACCTGAGCACACCAACCTCCAAGTGGTCAAACACATTGTGTGATAAGAAACACCAACAGCCGCTGTATAATTTTCGTGATAAACTATTTCTGGAGCATTTGATGAGCTCTACTGGCTACCATCACTTCTGCTGAATCAACAGCCCCCATCAGAGCATATGCTGCAAACAAGCAGCGCTGTGACAGGTTAGGAGAGACATTTGCTGAATTAAATGCTCGCTCTGCTGAGCCGTAACGCGGCGTGGAAACCCAGGCAGCTGAACGCACACGCTTCCCCAGGCAGCGCTGAGCACCCACAGCCTGTCCCTGCAAGGCTCTCCATTAGCATAACCACGTGTGGAGCTATAAATCAAAACCAGGGAGAACAGAGCCGGCTGGCAGAAGAGCAACAGAAAGAAAACACATCGCGGGCGTTTTGCAGAAGGGGGCGATTAACCATTGTCAGCTGAAAGCAGCCGCAGAGAGAACAGCTCTGCACCTCGGCGGCCACTTGGGGGGAGTGGAAGGAGGCTGGGGAGAAACGAGGTGTTCAGTTGCTCTTGAGAATGGAAACAGACACGGCAACATTATTTTTTAAAGATACTAAAACCGTTGCTAAATGCACACTTCATTTCAGAATTTAGCACAAGCAGAATGAAGATATCAGCACTGAGTCCTGCAGAGGAGTCAGAGGACCCAAAGCAAAGGGGGGAATGCAGTAAGGAAGCACAGAAAGGACCCTGGGAAGAGGCCACTCTGCACAGCTGCCTCAGTCCCTCCCTGAGGCCGCTCAAAGAGCTGCTGTGGCACGAGGGCTGCCCACATCCACACAGGGTGGAATTTCCAGGAGCCACCCCTCCACTTCAGGAAGTAGTGCCTGGGATTTGCTGAGGGCAGAATGGTCAGGTTTTTACTACAAACATTCCCCAGGGACACCCCCAACTCCTACAAAATCTGAAATGCTTTCCTGCCACCACCTTTCTCTGCGTGGCAGCTGGGAGCCACCTTTCTGGTTGTGTAGAGTTGGCAGATTTTCAGAAAGAGAAAACAGCCGTGAAGTGCTGCCCCTGGGCAGGTGACAGACACCCCGATCAGCACTGGGGTCATGAGGTTTCTCCTGCAGGTGGAAGAGCACACATGGCACACGAGCCCCCGCGCTTGCCCCCAGCTCCAGGGAAGCACCGTGGGGCCACCCTGGTAGATCTGGCAAGAAACAGCCACTGCTTGTTTCCCCACAGGTGCGTGGCTTCGCAGGAGAGGAATCTTCTAAAGGAGAAGAGGTTCTCTCCTAAACCCAGTGTACACCAGGATCTGCAGCTCAGGGTGTGAGTCCCCTTCACGTTTGGTGTTAACAAGGCACCAGCCCCGCAAAGGGAACCTCGCTGTCTCGCCTTGGTCACGCTGAGACGCACGGGGCTCACAAGAGCACCCCGGCCCAGCAGGTTATTTTGGGGCGGTGAATCAGTCCAGGAGCGCCTGCCAGCGCGCATGACGAGGCAGGAGGGCTGCCAGCTGCCCTTCAGCTGCCGGAGCAGCTCCTATCTGCACAAACACACTGGCACAACACCCACTCTCATCTGGCAACAGTAGGTTTGACACCGCTCAGCGCTGCTGTTAAGTGCAGGAATCGTTTCAGAGCACAACAACAAAGTCACACGTAACAGGTTTAACCAAAGCTGCATATTTTCCTGCTATGGAAACCAGTCACAAGAACCAGAAAGCTGCCCAATGACAAGAATTTTGTGTGCTGCTCTCTCCTAATCTGTCCTGTTCCCTTCTGAACCCCTAAAACTGATGAACAGCAACAGGAACTAGTTACAGCTGGCCCAAAGCAGCAATCTCAGCTTCTCACATCAAAGCTCTGCCAATGCATTATCAAGGTCACACCAAAGCACAAGGATATTTCATCTCCCACCTCCAAATGACCTCATGCAATGTGCAGCCTTGCTTCATCTTCACTAAACAGACTCCCCGCATACAGACAGACAGCTGAACTTTCAGTTGTAAGGCCCAAAGGCACTTTTTTTTGTTTTCCAGAAGCAGGAATAATCCAGGGGTCTGAGCAAAGGGGAGCTGACAAGAGCTTGGTGGTCCACAGCTGAGTGAGAGAGACGCCACCACATTTAGGAAAAGGCTCAAAAAGCAGCTGTGTAAATTGCAGCCCTTCCTTGTTTACAGAAAGTAGAAAATGTACTGACTGAAGCTATAACAAAAGGGGAGCTGAGACTCAGAAAACCTTTGGGAAACGGGAGACAGCTAAGCAGCACAATCAGCACTGTGAAATTACAGGTTCAAATCTGCCAGAAAGGCTTACATCAGGTTTATCCTGTCTCAGAGCACAGAGGTCCATGTGCAAACCTATTTTTCTATGAACTTAAACCCACTGGTGTTTCATGCCAAGCAACCCAAGGACCAGGGCACTCAGTACTCTGTACTGCAGAGTTTGGCTTTAGGGATTTGCTACTCCCTACATCTCAGCAAACATTTTCCTGCCTTCCAAACCCTTAAGGGGTCTGTAAGCCACGTATCACCAGTCCTGCCGTGCCACACCACGGCCTCAAACTCACCACCTGAGCCCCAGAGAGGCTTCACACACAGGCTAAACCCCAGCACTGTGCACAGCTCACAGGACCCTTCCCAAAAACTGTCTTGGGGCAGAATAGAATTACACCTTGCCTGAGAAACACCGAGCACTCCATAACTCAGGCAGCAGCCAAACGCTTCGTGCTGCAAACGCAGCCCTGCCGTGCAGGAGCAGCAGCACGGGGCCAGCACACTGCGAGCACACTGCCTCAGGTGAGGGAGAAACCCGTGAGCAATGGGAGGATAAACCAGTGAGCAATGGGAGGATAAACCAGTGAGCAGTGGGAGGATAAACCAGTGAGCAGTGGGAGGATAAACCAGTGAGCAATGGGAGGATAAACCAGTGAGCAGTGGGAGGATAAACCAGTGAGAAATGGGAGGATAAACCAGTGAGCAGTGGGAGGATAAACCAGTGAGCAATGGGAGGATAAACCAGTGAGCAATGGGAGGATAAACCAGTGAGCAATGGGAGGATAAACCAGTGAGCAATGGCAGCACAGACACGTGCTGGAGCTGCACGGGCCGGGCTCAGGAGCTCCTGACCCGCACCGGGCTCCAGCCCCGGGGCTGCGGCGCTCCCTGCGCTCCCCGAGCTGCCAGGGCACGGCACGCAGGGCTGCGGGGACAGGCAAACAGCTCATGCCTTCCCTGCTGAATACAGATTTCTTTTTTTTTTTTT
>VZRS01002270.1:7869-45449 GCA_013398055.1 Ifrita kowaldi | reverse complement strand
TTTTTTTTTTTTTAAATGCAAGTTTTCAGTTCATTTTACAGCCTTCTTTGTTGCCAGTTTTAAAACACATATACTTATATGGCTGGGAAAGAACCATCTGGAACAACGATTTGCAAAACACATCCTTCTGGCAGGTGGCTTGTGTACTTCGGAGTAATTAGTGTGTTTACAGAAAGCCGGGGCATGCCTGTTGTTTTTTTTATTTGTGAGCCCACTCTCCATTAATTGCCACATTTCCCGAAGAGCAAGAAATACCGCTGTGCCTCTGTGAGCCTAAAATCTCTGGTAACTTTGGAAAGGCTGTGTACTTCTAAAAAATTTTACAGTCACAGTCTGCTGGAAAAAAAAAAAAAGTTTGCTCAGAGTTCCGCCCCACAGCATGCAGGACACCAGTCCTAAACCACTCCAGAGATCCCCTCACACAACTCAAATGTGACACCTCCTTAACTGTGTCAAAAAGCTGGAGATCTCATTTCTAGATCCCTGGCAATAGAGCTGATCTGCCAGCACACCTTGGATGATGTTGTGCAACAACAGAAACCAGTCTGGCCCAGGAAAGCCTGAAGAGATTTAATAAATTGTGAAAGGAAGGCAAAAAGAAAAACAAAAACAGGGATAAAGAGAGGCTCAAAAGGAGTCCATGGAACTCAAAATAATTTCTTTCCCTGTGAAAGCTTCCTTCCACCTTCCTGGGAATTGTTTTTCTGTGCAGGAAAGTGAGTGTTAGATGTGACCTGCTGTCATATCCAGTGCTACACCCAAGCTATGAACGGTCCCAAGCATCCAGGTCAGCACTCTCAGCCTCTTCCAACCCACAGCCTCAATTCTTAACAGCAGCACGAGCTCCTCTGCAGATCCAACTGCTCCCAGCCTTCCAGCTGCTCTCAGTTACATGCCGTGCATCTCTGGCAAGTCAGACACAGACAGAAATCAGACTTGAAAACGCCGCTCTGCACCGTGTGTGACTTTCACAGAGGTGTCAGTATTTCTGAGGAACACGCTGCAATCACTGTGCTTTGCACATTTATGTAATTCCCATCATGTAAATCCAGAATGCCCTTAATAAATGTCACTGCACATGTATTAAGGACATTTAAAAGGCTTGAAAAATCTCAGATAATCCCGCTTACCCAAAAACTTTGCTGGGTAACTGAAGGGAAAGTTGTCCCAAGGAAAAACAGGAGCAGAGGCAGTAAATAGCTGAGGAGAACAGCAGCCCTGCAGTCCAGCAAAGTGCCAAATTACAAAGTGACTCAAGTCTTCAGACTGGCAGTGCAGCATTCAGAGATTTATTTTCCCCAGTACCTACCAATGTCGTGCTGTGGCAGGGCTAAATCTTAGACAGCCAACCACGTACATGGTGCTGCCTGCTACATGCCAGCAACTACTCAAGTTCAGTGTTTGAGAAAGTCTGAGAGCCAGAATAATCCTATTTAGTTCCGAGAGATCAAACAGGATTTGCAAAAGGGTAACATATCCACAGATTAGTGAAATGTTCTCAGTTTAAATGTGGTCACTTTGCAATCATGTCCAGTAAGTATTTTCATCATTTAAAGGACGTTTTTGACCATGAGAGGCATGAGAATTGCGTGGAAAATACACATTCATATATATGGATGTATGTGAGAAAAACCTGGGAGTGGTGCTCATAAAACACCAATCCCTCCTTATCTACCCCTGATGAATTTTGACTCACTCCTACAGGAAGTAGGAGTGAGTCCACTCTCAGTGAAGGGAACACACCAACAGAGCACAGCATCTCCTTAGCCCTGAAAGAGCCAACATTCTCTAGTAATCAACTTTTCTAAACAAGGGTGTCTTTGGGAGAAGGAACTTCAGGATGCTATCAAAACAGCAGCTGTTTAGAAAGATAAAGTCCATGCTGGTATTATCTACAATTAATTCATAACGAATCTAAAATGATGCCCAGATGCAAGGGCCCCACAGGCAGCACAGCCGTGGAGGGGAGCCCCCATGGCAGAGGGGCTGATCTCTGGTGACCAGCCACAGACACGAGGGAACAGGGGCAGGCTGTGTCAGGGAAGCTCAGCTTGGACATCAGGAAAAGGTTCTTCACCCAGAGGGTGGCTGGGCACTGGAACAAGCTCCCCAGGGAAGTGGGCTCAGCACCAAGCCCGACAGAGTTCAAGAAGTGTTTGAATGCTCTTAGTCCTGTGGTTTAGTTTCAAGCAGCCCTGCGAGGAGCAGCGAGTTGGACTCGACAATCCCTATGGCTCCCTTCCAGCCTGAGACATCCTGTGATTCCATGTGCCAAACCACACCTGCAGCTACAGCAATCACTGCTGACAGGGTTCCTAACAAGGGCTTACGTGTGAAACTTCCCCACCTTTGCTCTTAATTCTTTGTGCACTGACACCACTGAGAAGACACCAGGATCAGTCCCTCAGCCCACCACAGAAAAGCCTTCACCCAAGGCAGCTGTGAACCCACGGCTTCCAAAAGAAAATGCAGCCCTCTCAGATCAGGGGAAAACACTGCAGTGGACTGAGCTGACTGTTTGCAGCATCCAACCCCTGACATGAACTGAAGGGCAGAAGGAGCCCTTCTGAAGGAGCTCGCTACAACACTCCTATTCCAAAAGCAAAACCCAGCCATTTGCCAGTGGAGATCCCGGGAAAACATTACCTGACCTGTCACAGCAGACACAAACCTAATTATCAACTAGACAAGCACCATAAATAACCTAAACAGATGCGCAGATGTTACCTCTGTGATAAGAACAGGGGCAGTTGGAGCTGCAGGAAACTCTGGAGCTCATTCAGTCACTACAGGACAACTCCTGCAATCTTTGAATATTCATTGCCCTGCCCCATAGTTTTTTCATCCCACTGGAATTAAGGATATCTAAAATCAGATGCAGATATTTTAATACCCATCAAACACTTTTATTCACAGCAACATCCTAGCCAGCATGTCTACAGTAAGGGCAGATCAAATTAGCTGCCTGTCAAGATAAAAGTCAATATATTCCCTACGCATTCCCACTATCCATGACTGCAAGAGAAGGAAGTGCCCTTGGGTTTAGCAGAAGGTGTAATTCCATGATGGAATACCTCGGGTCAGTGGGCAGCAATGCCCTCAGGGTGCTGTGCTCAGCTGGGCTGCTCTTCCCTGACCTGAAGGCTACACAAGCTCCCAGAACATCCCGGGGCTCCCTCCCTGGGACATTCCTCACCCTGGGCTCCGACAGGCCCTATCCAAACCTGCCCCTGTGGCAGCTGTGTTGCTGCTTCCTGGCTTGTTTGGCAAATTTTTGGCAAGGTTTCAGTTCAGACCTGAAATGAGCACTGACAGCAAGCAGGCACAGCCTGTAACTGCACGCTGCACCGAGTGCTGAAACGAAGACCAGCTTGTCCTGCTAACTTTGGAGAACATCCAGTAATAAACTCCTGTACTTTCCACTGGAGATACTTGTCTTTCTTCCCAAGAATGCTCCATTTGCACATCCTACTTAGGAAAAAGAGAACTTATTTCCTCAGGGAACCTGACCCCCCTCCTACCTGAAACAAGTGCTTTGTTTTCACACCAGTGCCCACTCAGGCAGTGAGAGGTCGGGGCTGAGCTCTCTTGGCACTGTGCAACTCACCTCAATCTTCTACCAGCCTACCATGAGTACTCACCAGGCACTAGAACAGGCTTTAAACACCCTCGTTCCATCAACAGACAGACTGGGAGGCTGGGAGAAGGGAGAGCAAAAACTGCCCTCGAGTTAAATAAAACCATACATTAGACCCACAACTAAAAAAATACTGGGGATAAGGCTAAGTTCATTCTAGTGACTTTAATTACATGATGATTGTTAAACCAATTTAAGCTCAGAAAACACTTTCTAGAAGTCCACATTTAAATAAGTCTTTAAAAGAGCAATTTACAAAAGACGACAGTGTAAAAAATTACTTCTTTTCATCTTTGTAATCCACAAAAAGCCTCATTTTTGGAAGCTAAAGTGGACCACTTACTTGGTAAAGGCTTAGTCAGCACCAAACTTACGAAAGAGATTAAAACATTTTCTCTCTTAGGAGTGTAGTAAAAATAAAAATAGCCAACATTTTCATTAAACTGATACAAAAGTCAACACATTACCAGTGAAATGGTGCTGCTTCCATATGCCAAATTTGTTGTTTGAGAGGTATCTGTGAGGCTTTTATGTGGAAGTACAGCATGTTACATCCATACAGAATGAATCCCTGCCTAAACAGCTGGCTTCTTCCTGAGAAGGTTACCAGTGGAGAGCAGGTAACCTCACATAAGGAACCCAGCACAGGTCCAGACTAAGAGGATTACATGGTCAAAATTCCAGCGGCTGGAGGACTTTATCTGCACATTAAAGAGGCATAGAAACTCTGAGATAACAACTTAATTATAGAAAAAAAAAAAAAAGAACAATTTCTCAGGCCCTCAGACTTCCAAGCTGGAATTTTTCACTTTGTTTTCTCACTTGCACAGTCTCCACTGCAGTCAGCTGCTCAGCAGAATATATTAACACATGCAGAGCTCTGTGCTCGGCAGCCAGAGCGCTCCCCGTGCCTTCCAGGCAGGAGAAACAGAGGTAGAGCATTGTGGCAAACAACTCTCCTAATTAAAGGTGACAAAAGCAAGATGTCCAGGTTGAGAGCTCTGACTCAAAGAGCTAGGGAATGTCACAAGCAAAACGTTCACCGTGAGGCACTTTCTCCCTTCTGCTTTAGAAAAAAGCCAAGTTGAGACGGGCAGGAGAGAGAGTCCCCCTTCAGTAACTACCAGCTAATTTCAGTTTGTGTAACACAAATCCACATCCTAAACTCTGCACAGCATCACTCAGTGGCTTTGTTTAAAGGGGAGCTCAGCTACTTCGGCTTTCTCAACTTCAAGTCCCGTTCAGGCTCTGCAGGACTGTGTGAGAAGCCAGCCAAAAAAGCAGCACAGGTAACACGTGAATGCTCTCTCACCAGGGAGAGAGACTGCACACGGGTATTTCCTCTCTGAAAGAAGGTGTGGAAAAGCTGAGGTATTTCTTCTACTGTTTCACAGCTGGTATTGCATTGTCAGAGAAGGTGTTTACAAAAAGTGTAAACGCAGCAACAGCTGTGTGCAGAACATTCTCCTCCAGTGACACCCCAGCTCCACAAAGCTATTTATAAAACCTACCAGGAACAAGAGGAAATGGCACCATAAGAATTACATGAGATTCTGAAACATAGTTGTCATGTTGTATTTTTTGCACTGTGATTCATTTCACCTTTTAAAGGAGACTTTCAGCTCTGCTGGCAGAAATGTCCCAGTTTTGTTGAAGTAAGTGCTTTTACTCTGACATTTACATCACTAGCATGTGACTATTATTATTATTGTTATTATTATTATTACTGCTATTATTACAGGCAGGATGCAGATATTCATTCTGGGCTTCAGTGCACGAAAAATAAATGTCTTCTGTGATCAGTTAACTGTGAAGTTCATACAGTTACAATGATTTACTGAAACATGGCAAGAAATATTTTTAGTCAGCAAAATATACCAGCATAGTAATGTACTGTCCAGTAAAAAGGAAATAAGGAATATCTGGGGAAAAACAAGAGTTGTACTGCACCAGTGCATGTTCCTCCAACCCCTCCACACAGACAGCAAGCTCTACCACCATACCCTTGCCAGGCAAACTTCTCATTTGAGCATTCCACAGGGATTAGCACGGCTTCCCCTAATGAACTCAGTAAAAGTTACTGACCAATTCACTTGGTAACCAGCTACTACAGTTCTCAAAACTTAAATACACTGTGCAAGATAAAAATCAGCATTGTGATGATCCCTGGTGCAGCATTCGCTGCAATGAGACAAAACTCTCAGAGTCAAAGGAAGTCAAAAAAACTTTATTCACACCAGAAACGCAGACAGGAATTTTCCTTTATCAAAATAAGCCCCTTATGGTTACTTACATCTGTGCTCTAACAGAACTGTACAATATATATAAACACATATATAGAAAAAAACAACAACAAAAAAACCCAACTGCTGCGCTTCCTCAATATTAATCATCATCTTCTTCCTCTTCATCACTGATCACGTACTTCTTAGGCTTCTTACTTGCTTTGTCATCATCATCTGCTTTTCTCTTTCCAGAAGGTTCACCTTCCTAAAGGCAAAAAAAGGACAAAAATAAACCCCCATACTTCCAGCTAAAACAGGAAAAACACAGAACAACAACAAAAAGACCTCAAAGCCCTTCTTGTAAGAAAAGCAAAATTACTGGTTCTAGTTTTTCCACTGTGTGCTGCTGTGCCTGCTTCTGTGCCAGTCTTCAAGCTCAGAGTGGCTGCAGTGGTTCAGTCGCTGCTGCCAGTGTCACCAGGAGGGTCCCGGCATCACCTCGCCAGCCCTGCATCCACATCTGCTCTGCCTGAGCATGGCATGCTCAGAGTCTGCATTAGCTGCTTCTACAGCAGTGCAGGGGCACTCTCAGCCAGTCTCACGAGCATGGATAACTCCTGGAATTTGCACTGAATTCTCCAGCATGCAGGCACATTCCCTTCAGGCAGCCGCTGCAGCTTTGCTGAGTTTTCAGACTGTTCATACCTGCATGCCCTGAATCAGAGCTCCTGAAGCCAAGAAGAAATTCAGGGAGTGGGTATTTTGTTCATTAGAAAAACAGAAGTAAGCTAACCACTCTCTGGCATAAAGAAAAAAAATTAGGAGAAACCACTGGCACTCAGAATCAACACCAGTTTACAGCCCAAGAAATGTAACAGTTTATAGTTTATGAGGCTTCGAGGAGCTCACCAGAGGAACACAAATCACTGAGTTAATTACCTGTTTACAAGCAACACCATAATGACTTTTATAGGGTAGATGTTCAGTCTTTAGTTCATGAACATGGAGTCAACAGGTTGATTTTTGCTCCACGTACATTTCCACCAGTTCAGTTTGAATCGTCCTTCCAAACAGCATTTTAAATCACAATTTGTTCATGCAAAACTCATCAACTGTGACATGAGGAACAAGTGGTAACTCAACTATTGTTGAAAAAGAAGAGTATCTTTTAATATACTCTCAGGTCTAAGTAACCTCATCCCTTTTTCCACTTGTTGGTTTTGGAATGCAGGTTTGGGGCTTTTTTTGTTTTTTTTTAAAGCAACTTGCTTGGATTTTAAGGAGGAAAGATTGAGTTCCAGAACTCTGGAATTTCAGAACTCTGAAGAATAATTATTTATCCAGAAGCATTTGATTCTATATTAATGTATTCAGTAAGTACCGGGAGAATCTCAGTTAGGAAGGAATTTTAAGCATGGAAAACAGATATTAGCAGGCGTGGGAATCTCAGTGATAGCTTCTTCCCCAGAACAAACATTCTCTTGCCATCTAGCTGGGCTATTGTTCAGTGAGTCACCTTCCTGTGCAGCAGAATATCCCCCCTAACTGCAGCAACAGTGGAACTACCTGCTGTGTGGTGGTGAAGTGTATTAATACCAGACTGACATTTTCAGTGAGGGTAACAAACTGTTATCAGGACAAAGATTTGTGCTGTGCTGTTGGCTGGCAGCAGGTAAAAGCAAGTGAGTGTACAAGAAGCCAGAGTCCCATACACGTGGGTATGCACTGAGCACCACACTGCCCCTGTGGGGACTGAGCACAGGAACTCGAGCCCCACTGGGCTTTTCCGTGGCACTGCAGCACCACTCCATGGCCCCGAGAGGAGCAGTGCCTCCCCGTCACTCCACTTAAAATGGAGGCTGCTGTTCCTCGAGCAGCAGGGAAATGCTGCTGATTAATCCTTCTCTTATGAGAGAATGGAACTGCCAAGTCCTCACATTGCTGTACCATGAGCTAACACACCTAGCAGAGTCTTAAAAATAAACAATTTCGTTTCTACTAACAAACACAGGGCTCACAGAACCACAGTTTTGTCTACATGACTCACTACGGCTGTTACATTTTCCAAAATGTTATACGTTCCTAAAGGATGATACAAAGCCACAATCTATGTCTTCAGAAGACAGAACTAATTTTTACTCCCACTTCACATTACAACGCCTGTTAGTCAAATAACTCAGCTGACTCTATAAGAGCACCAAGATCCTGCACTGAGCACACACAAAACACCCAAGGGACTGGGGAGTGAGGCCTCCCAGGGACTATACAGGAAACACAGCATAGAAACCAAAGTGAGAGCAGCTTACTCCTTGTGTAACACTGCAGTGCTGTATCAGCAGTGACATAACTTGAACTAAACCACAAATGCAATATTTGCAAAGACTCGTTTAATAGTACCCAGCAGTCATAAATTACAAACCAATAAAACACCATTTTAGATGAGGAAACAGCACCACTGCTGTAGCTAACATTTAATTTGATCAGGGACCAATGTTTCAGATGATACTGGGGTGATGGAAAATATATGTTTAGCAATGGACAGTAAATCTTTTTAACTCAGTTTTTTAACTCTTCTATTTAAAAAGTGCAGAAATACTATATGAAAATGCTTCCACTATTTCCATAAAAACAGGAGAGGACCATGTAACTTAGGTAACACTGCACTAGGATTCCAATATTAAGTCTTCTTATTCCTTGCATAAATTTGGTAAAGTCATTTTACATAACTCTGCATAAATTTTTCCACCTTTAAATCAGCAATAACAATAGTGTCCTCCTTTGGGAATCACTCAGGTCTGTGAACTAATGCAGTGCATAAGAAATTGGTGATTAATTACCACGGAAAGCATGCCAAGTCAAATAACACATTCATCACGGCATAAATGAAACCACGGAAGTCCCAGGTTTAAACACTACATTTAGTGAAGGAAATGTTCCTCATTAAAAATGAGCAGCTTAAGAACAAAGTCCTTTTCTTACCTCATCACTATTAAGTTTCTTTGCCTTGAGTAGTCTTTGGGTTTTATCTTCATCTGAGCCTTCATCACTGTCAGAAGAGTAGATTCTAGCACGTTCCTCTGCACATTCCAGAAAAAAATAAAAAGACAGATATTTATGTTTATCTGAAACTGGCGAGGAAGAGAGGATATTAAAAATGTCTTACATTTAGTGCCACGAAATGTTTGGAGAATCTAAGTCCAGAGTAAACAAAATAAACTTATACAAGCTGAATTAATGTCTCTTCACGCATCAAATGAACCGCCAAAATCCTATCTCACCAGGCCCCTTCCTGTGCAATGACCCTGGTCTGAATCACACAGGCCTTATGACACGCTGTTAAGGTTCCTGGTTACCTCTGATGCCACCTTTGTATCTGTTTTTGATAGCTGCCAGGCTGATGGCATCGTCCCCCTCGTCCTCCTCGTCGTAGCGGTCGGGCTCCAGGTAGCTGGCGCTCAGCCCCCGCTGGTGCTGCTTCTCCCGCATGCGGCGCTGCTGCGACTCCCTGCGAATGGACGCCCTCAGCCTCTCCTCTTCTTTCTGTCCAAACACACGAGCAACATGCTGAGGGATAAAAAACCCCCCAAACCACCTCAAGGGCACCTCGTATTCCACTGCAGCTTTTGAAATCATTTCACAGCAGTGTGAAGGCTGCAAATATTCTCCTTGTTTTGTCATCTGCAAGGTTAAGCAAACCAAACCCATGGATCGTAAGTCTTGCTTAAAACTCCAAAACATTACTGCTTTTCATAAATCATAGAATGTTCAAAAATGTCCAGCTATGTTACAGTTGTGATATTTTAGATGAAACCAGCAGATCAGAGAGTTCCATGCCACAATACCTTAATCATTTCCGTGCGCTGAGACTCTGGATCACGGCCTGCCATTGGCAAAATCCGAATTTTCTGGGTCTTTGAACATCTGTCTGCCAGAGACAGAGTCATCTTCCTGTGGGTGGCACTGTCTGTAGAGTGTGGCCTGGTAAAAAATTGCTAGGGGTTAAGAACTTCACTAAGGAGCATCTCCATTTTCAAAAGACAATGGCAGGGCCAGCATACTTGAGATTTCAGAGATTCATCTGCACAAAAGTAAAAGCATCAGCCCTTTTTACAAAGTATTTATGTGCACTGTAACAGCTACTGGAGACATCAAGTCTTCTGTCAGTAAAACCACCAGTCCAGCCATTAACAGCTGGATTCAAAGATCTCTTGAGGGTTTTTTAACCTTAATGGTTCTACAATCCTACAACCTTTGGCCCTTATCAACCTAAACATCCGTCCTCACAGTTCATACCAATATCTCAAGAAGCAACTGCCATCCTGATAGCAACCATGCATCAGACAAAAGATTAATTTCAGGGAACAGTAATATTTTTTCTGATTCAAATGAGGACTTGCATGTAAAAATGCAAATTAAACATATACACAAGAAACCTATTTGTAGCCTAGATAATGCAGGAAATGGCACATTAACCTTCCCAACTCAGACACCTAACGTAGCACAAATCTTACTGAAAAACTGAGTTTGGAAAATAGCACATTCTTACTAACCAGTGAAGCTCTGATGCTTTACAAACAGCTGTATCTAATCTTTATATACTAGTTACAACACCTAATTGCACAAACAGTACCAACATTTGATAGAGAACAGCAGGTGTACCTGAAGGTTAACTTGGTCTTGAACACAGCCTGTCCTTGCAGACCTGTCCCTTGTCTGATGAACAGATGGTTGTGATCTCCTTGTAGCGGCGCCTTGTACACGTCAAAGACCTCATTGCCCAAGTGGAGGGACATGCTTAAAAGAGATTCCCTCATCAGTTACTTGATAAAGCCACTGCAGCCTATTTTTTTGCCTCATTTCTAAATGTAGAGAGCCTTCATGTTTCCTTTTTAAATCTAGCCAATAATTATATTTCAATCCAAACTAAGCAGAGCATAAACCTTTCAAAGAGACTAAAATAATCTGTACTGTGCAGAAAACTGATGTCAAAGTTTGCTGACCTTCCAGTTTTGCACTACTTCAATAGCAGAGAGTCCAAACTAACCTTCCATCTGACCATTTAACTATCCGTGCATTACTTTCCCTGATCTCATTCCCCTCCTCATCACGTCGCATCCGCCATCGTATTGTGTTTTCTACCTGTGGGGAAAAGAAACAGAACAGTTTCTCTAGCTCATAGTAAGGAATGCTGTGGTAAAATATACTCTATATAGGTCAAAAATTCCAGTTAGAAAGGCTTGATAATTAGTGGCATGATGCAAAGAAATAAAGGGGAAAAGTATTGCTTTTACTGGTGAAATGCAGCTGTCAAGCTTTTAAAAAATTTATTACTAGGAAGGATCAATGTTCCTCAGTGCCCACACTTCCATAATCTGAAAACTCAAAACACCATTCCAAAAGATCTGAAATAGACTTTGAAGAAGAGTGCCTAGGTGAGTGTAAAAGACAAAAGGAAAATTAGTATTATACCTTGAGTTTTAACCTAGTTCTACCCTCTTCATCAAGCATCTCCTCATCTTCAAATTCATCTTCATAATACTGGGGATCAAAAGGTCTGCAACAAATTTTACAATACATTCTTTATTCTTCCAAGAAACTTCATCCAGATTATTCCAGAGTTGTGCAAGTTAACAGGTGCTTGAGAGGTTTAAATTATTCCCTGCCCACAACAGCAGGCACTGCAGTGTGGGACAGCCCTTTCTGCAGCCAGGACATTCACTGCACTAATTCCCACCCCGGGGGCCCGACCCAAGCGTCCTCTCTACCATCAGTTACAGGGTAACATTCACACTCTCTGAATGGCTCCAGCTGAAGAAAGCAAGTCTGCCTCAGAAAATACTGCTTGCTTAGTATGAGCATGATGAGGTCAGGGTTAAGAGCACAACAAAAAATATATAAGATAGTACAGAGAAAATAAAACAAAAGAAATATCTTATAAATGAGGTGAATTGGGGATTTTCCACGAGCACAATCTTTGTTGGGTTTTTTTGGTTGTTTTTATTTCAATCTCAAAACCAACCAAAGAGAAAGGAAGATGAGATGGTTTTTCCTCTCTTCCTTCAAAAAATCCGATGACTGATGGGAGGAGTGGGGGGAACCCTTTCCCTAACCTCCTTCCTAATAGCTCCCAGGCTGCTGCAAGGAGAAAGTGATGAACAGGCTCTGCTACTGCACAATTCTATTTTCAGTCCTGTCTGACCCCAAACATCACCAGGACTTCTCTCACTGGTAGCAGCCAGCACTCGGATTTTGAACAGCTCTCCCCTGAAACAGCCTGGAGCCCCAAGCCAGGGAGAACGACTGGGCTGAGGTGTGACAGGGACAAGGCTGTGCTGCCAGCCAGAAGTGCACCGTGGCAACAGCTGCTTAGCAAAACTCAGATTTAACAGCAGTGTGCTGCAAGTGCTGAAGGAGGCCTTCAGGGCCAAATCTGACATCATAAACAGCTCTAGTAATTTATTTTTATGCTCCTTATGCATTCCAGTAAATGACTTCAGTTTGAGTTAGGTGAATAGGAAAACAAGTAACCGGCCTCTTCGTAGGTAAATAGTACATGTAACACACACAAATAAAAATGGCCTTACTCTGAAATTCAAAATGTTGTTTTTAATCACTGGGAAGTGCACAAAGGTCCTGTGCATTTGCCTTTCACATCTCTGACAGCCTGAACTTATGCTTAAAATTCAACCGATAGCATGTGCTTTCAATTAAACTGCATTTTTCTGTTTTTTACAGACAATAAGTTATTTAATCAAGCTGAAACACAACTTCATAATAAAATTATCTAATTAGAAAACAACAGCCATTACTATTGACTAATCACAACCAAAAATATGCATCTTAATGTCAACAACTTTAAATAGGCCAAACACGTTTAACTGCATTACCAAACAAAAGCAACATAAGGAAACACTAAAATACCTTATCAATCCTGTATTTAACGTGCAATTACCTGGGCTCCACACTGAGGAAGTTGGGCAGCTTCACAAAATATAAATCATTACCCAAGTCTGTGTTTACTTTTGGTATTTCTACCTCTATTCTGGTCTCTGGGATAGGCTCTTCTTCCTGCTGATCTTGACTCAGTCCATTCTCATCCTAACGAAAACAAAGAATAGGAGTGCAAGGGAAAAGAGTCTATCTGGCTACTGCTGCTCTAATAACTACATTTTGCTCAAAGAAAACTCATCCATAGGCACAGAGAGATCAGGAAGATTAGAATAAAAGAATTCAGACATTTTCATTAAAAGCAATTCAATTCAGCATTTTCATGTGCCACTTGAAGTGATTTTAAAATCGGTGCAAACTCAAGAGACTGAAGACAGTAAAGAACAGCAAAGGAGCCAATAGAGTTTTCAGCTGAGCACTGGAGACTCTGTGGGGGACACCTACAAGACTAAAGAAGGTATTTTTATCTATTATCAACAAAAGATGAAAAACTATGATCAAAATGAAAACATTTCTCAAACAGCTGCAATAAGGTACCAAAACCAGCTATGGCTTTGCATTTTATTGGCAGCAATTGATACTATTCTTCAATTGATACTTTCTTTCAAGTACAAAAAGCAGAGCAGGGATGGGGAAGGCAGATAAATGAATCCACCTGATATTGTTATTTACAAAGCTTTCATAATTCTTTCAGCTGGGGCAAAATTATCTGTAATGCTACTTAATGTCACTACTCTTTTTTTTCACTAAAATATTACCCAGATCAATTGGTGTTCTGCATTTCAGAGTGGAATTGCGTGTCAATTATCTCAGAAGTCAGGTCCACTTACAATGGGCTGTCCTGGGGTTGGTGGCTTGTCTTCCCCATCGCTCCCTGAGGAAATGTCATCGGCACCTCCAAACAGATCCAAGACATCTGCATGCTCTTTAGCAGAAAAATTACAATTTTAAACCACACATATAGATGCACGCACAGCCCTAACGCAAGACTTATTTATCAAATAAGGAAATCAAGTTGAGAAATGGCAACAGAAGAGTGTAAGATAATCCTTATTCAAGTAACTGAATAGAGGTAAAGATATTTCATTATGCATTTTGGAGGTTTTACTTCTCAGAAAACAAACACCTCTTCCTCAGCCAGCTAAACCATCACAAAACACAGCACAGGTTCCCTGGGCTGCTCTGATTAAAGGAGCCCTTTTTTAACATCTTTCAGTAAAAATGCATGAAAGAACATTCGCAGGAGAGGAAACTTGACAGAGCTAAGCGGAGAGGATCAGCAGGAACAGAGCGTGTGCCTCCCACACAGAACTCCTGATGGCTGCTCTGTTATTTCCATGGCACCGTACAGCCAACACTGCCAATTCTATTGAGCCCTGTAGCTGATGAATGGCACGCTCAAGAAGAAGATGAAAGGAACCAAAACCCCACAACTCCCCCCACCATTTACCTTTCTGCCCTTCTGTGTCACTCTCGGCTTCTGAATCCGATGCAATTGGTTTCTTTCGTTTCATTCGCAGAACTTCGTCCTCGCTGTCGCTGCCCCTTGCCGACTCTACTAAGGAGCACAATTATTCTCAGCAAATTACAAATTTTGGTCCACAAATTTTAAAATTCTTCTGTATTAATAAGCTCTAAAAGTGCTGCATAAAAAATTTTACAAAGATGACTACAGTTAAAAGCTATGTAATTAATGCCTTTACATCGAGGTTTCAATCTTTTCAGGCCAATGTAAACAAAACAATAAAGAGAGACCAAACCAGCACCAAATCATTATTTCTGTATTCAGTCCTACCAGATTTGTGCTCTTGCTCCTCCTCATCGGAGTGCTGGGCCCTTTCCTCGTCATCAGAGTTCTGCATCTTCTCCTCATCAGACCGCTGGGCCCTTTCCTCATCATCAGAGTTCTGCATCTTCTCCTCATCCGAGGCCTGTGGCCTTTCCTCATCATCAGAGTTCTGCATTTTCTCTTCATCCGAGTTCTGGAGTCTTTCCTCATCATCAGACACCTGTGGCCTTTCATCTTCATCCGAGTTCTGCACTTTCTCCTCATCGTCGGAGTTCTGCTGCCTCTCCTCATCATCAGAGTTCTGCTGCCTCTCCTCATCATCTGACTGATCGCTTTTGTCCTCCTTGCCCCACTTCTCATCCTCCGAGTGCGCCTTCTCAGAGCCGTCTCCCTCTGAGCGATGGCTGCCTTCATCTGAGCCGTGCTCACGGTCATCCTCATCGTCATCGTGAGCGGCCTCGGAGGCGCTGCGCTGCTCCCCGTCCGACTGCTCGTTGTCCTCGTGCTCCGAGTGCCCCGAGGCCTCAGAGCGGTTGTAGGATCTCTCAGAGTGGTTGTCGCTCCCCGAGTGACGGGATGCCCCTTCGTCCTCGCTGTCATCTCCAAACAGCTCCTTGTTACTGGGTTTTATTGCCTCCCTGTCGTCGTCCTGCTCGCTGTCGCTCCCAGAAGCGTTGCTCCCAGAGCCAGCATTTTCCTGCTCGGAATCGGAATCAGATCCAGAATCGGAATCTGCAAAACAAACACCCCCCCTTTCAAGAGTCAGGATGCCCATGACATGATGTGTATTGCTTTAACAAAAACCCCCGAAAACACAACCCAACCCCCAGGGAGAACCTGCAGAGAACTGTAAGCAAGACCAACAAAAGTCACCGAGAACAGTGCAATAAAATATCTGCTAATAACGGCACAGCCAAAGAAAGACACAATGAAAAATGATGGATGCCACATAAAGTTTCAAACTACACGATGCGATCTAAGATTCTAAAACTGTAGAAAGAATAAGGAATTACACAAACGAAGATAACAATCGAAATAGCGAGAGCTTAAACAAGTAACTATACAGACGGGGCTTATAAGATCCTACAAACCCAAAACTGTCACTCTGTATTTAATCCAAGTCATCTACCCAGGAAGGCTTATGACAATGGAGCTACTCCTCAGTGCCGAGGCTGCGGAATGCGGCTTCCGACAGGAAAATAAAAGAACACCTGCCTTGAAAAGTAATTTACAGGAACGCAGAAAAGAATTTTGAAAACACCAGGGACTTAAACCAGAAGGTGTCCCACCGTTTCCAGAGCTCGGCTGCAGCCGAACAATCTCCCCTGCAGGCACCGACCCCCGGGACCGCGGCTCCGCGCCGCCCGTCCCGCTCCCTCCCTCCCTGCCGCCCGCGCCCGGGGGCCGTGGCNGGGCCGCGGGTGCCCGGCTGCACCTCCGCACCCTCCCGGCGTGGCTGCAGCGCTCCGCACAGAGCGGCCGCACAGCGGCCATTGCGGTGCCGCTGCTCCCGCGCTCTCGGCCCGCCCGGCCCTGTGCTGAGGGAAAGCCGCCGCACGGCCCCAGCCCGCAGCCCCTCAGCGCCGCCGGGGAACCCGCGCTCTGTGCCCGCCCGGCCCTGTGCTGAGGGAAAGCCGCCGCACGGCCCCAGCCCGCAGCCCCTCAGCACCGCCGGGGCACTCGCTGCCCCGCTGCAGACGGAAAGGTGTTGTTTTAATAAAAACAAGGGTTTCAAGCAAGTCAGTGCACTATTAAAAAAAGCAAACAAATAAAACCCCGAAGCCACAAGAAGAATACAGTACTTTAATCATCCAAAACTTAGTAACTGTTTTACAATCTGACAGCATATAGTGCTGATATGCTAAAATACTCAATACGTGTTTCCCCAATGGAAATTTAAATTGAACACTTGCTCGTTTGTAGCTTACAAACGCAGGATTGGTCAAGCTGTAGAGAGAATGAGGCTATTTCTTTAAAATACAAGAGTAAATAGGTCATTGTTCTGAGATACAGGTTATGTTTCCATGCTTAGCTTGGAACCAACAGAATCAACAAATGCGGTCATTTGATTTCTGCATTAAGCCAGAAAAATAATCAGTAAGAAAACAGTATCTCTTTTGGAAAAAAGACCTTGTGTTTATGGTAACTGGTTATCGAAGTACCACCACTCCTGCACTCACAACCAATGGTCACACCCAGGATCTCACCACACTCGATGGCATTACATCAGTGTCCACTGTGTTTGCTGGGCCTGTTGAAGATTCCTGGCTACAGACTGAATTTCTTCACTTATTCCAAAAAGGATACACACTGCAGGCACAAAAGTGATTGCTCTTAACTGTTCCATGTACCATGCCAAAGATCTTGCAACAATTTGGATGATTAAACCCTTCTGATTGAAAATAATAGTTTTCCATGCCCAGTGTGTCAGGTATCTGTCCTGAAAGCCAACAAGCAGTCACATTTTTATCTGCTGTCCACAGAGCTAAACCATTTATTAGGGTCCAATGCCATAACCTGTGACAGGACACCTGTGAGCTGCAACTTAAAAGGCCTGGCCTTTGATTGGAATATAAATAATTAAACTGCCAAACTTGATTAAGTAAAAGTAAGAAAGATTTGAGCTATCATTTCCATAATCCAGCCTTTCTATTTTCTATTTTCTCCTTCATTTTCAAGTAGGAGATAACTGCCTAATCTTGTTAGGTAGTGACAAAATAACTCATCATAGAATCCCAATATGTGAACAGATTCTGTGAACATGCAGCCCTTCAACAAATGAAGGAAGACATTACAGCCTGGTTTTTTTGACACAAAATGATTATGGTGCCTAGCAAATAAAAAGTAAAGTACAGCTTTAGGCAACTCAGCACATGTTCATACAGCACTGTCTGTAAAAAGACACTTAACTTGTGACTGTATGCATATTGTATTAGAACTATTTCAAAGTTTATTTAAAAATCTAAAAAGTTCTGGAAAATTTACAAAAGCCCAAACCAAAAAAAGCCCTTTTTTTTTTACTCATCAGAACACTTCTAGTGTTGTTTCGAGGTTATGGGAAGTGCAGTCTTTGGTTTTAACTGAATTAATTCCAACTTGGTTTTCAGAGCACGTATTTATTTGTAATTCTAATAAAAGGCTGATTTAGAAATAGGGGAAAAAATGTTCTTCCACAAGTATAAACCAGTTATATACATCCTCACTGAAGGCACTATAGTTCAAAATTCTCTGTACAGTTGCAGTAAAATTTGAAGCCACCTCTGGAATAAAGTCTGCCTTTAAAGATCCAAAACAAGATTTGCAGCAAATTACAATGTGGTCACAGTGTCAGAGCTTGCTCTGTTAAGTTTTTATAGTATATACAACCTGATGCAAAAACCTCAGTCCAGTATGTTTCCTACACATAAATGCTCACCACATTATGATCTTTGGACGAAAACAGTTGTCAGTTGAATTCTCTGTTGCTATAAATACAGCCACGCAGTCCTGTAGAACATTTTTGTGATCTCAAAGCAAACTAGTAACAAGACAGTCCAAACAGACCTACACCAAAAAGCCTCTAGATTTTCATGTTTCAGAGTGTACTGTGATTATGTGCAGAAGTTGAAGTGATTCTTGTTGCCTTATTAGTTTGCTTATAGAACTTTAAACACTTTAATGATGACTATGCCCTAGAGATTTGACACTACATATTGGTTAGCTTTTGCATGTCTTAGGTAGTGTTTCAACATCAAGACAGAGACAGAATGGAAAAACCCTTTCTTAAAAGTATTACTTCATTATTAAAAACTGTTAGATTTGTATGAAGCACAAATAGCTTAATGTAATGCAACTCAGGTCAGTGGTCTTACAGTTAAGGCTGCTTTTCCTGTACAGTTATGCAGAATTTTAAATACAAATGTCCACTACTTCTAGAGAAATTGATACTTATGAATGTAGATAAAGTTTTTAAACAAAGAATATAAACTAAATAATGGTGATGAACATATGAAATCAGTCTAAAAATGTATCCAGTTTAGATACAGAGCAAGATACAGTTATGGGATCTTTTGCAAAAGACTTTAAGGAGTTAGGTGTAACAGAAAAACTCTCATTTTGCAAGGCTCCTAATTATTTTTTTCTTTTTTTTGCAAGGCTTCCACTTTTGTGTTAGTCCCTCTAATCTCCTGGGAGAAGTCCTTAGCCAATGTACTTTTGTTTGGCTTAAAAGGATGTTTTTGAACTTGATCACAGTATCAAGAACTGATAAAAAATAAAACAGTAGAATTACAAATAACATTGCTGTGAAAGATTTCAGTGCATATGAACAAAGCTGAACAGCTCTACACAACGAATCCAGCTGTTGGGTGAAGAATCCCTTATCACTACAGCATTGTTTTCAGGAACACACACCCCCCTCACGTAAGTACACACCCCCACATTTTCTTACAAACATTTCAGTTGGGTCAGTATCTGCCCAATGATCTTGGATGTCCCATTCTTTGACTACAGACTATTATACCATTGATTTGCAATTACATTTTTAGTAGAAAGCACAGCCAAAGTCTTGAAATACAAAAAAAGTTCTTAAAAAAACCCAATCAAAAACTATGGTACAGAGACTGGCGCAGTTACTGTGTCTCCATCCATCCAAAATCCGTGCTGCATCCCAGCAGATGATTATATTGCTTTGCTTTAAAAGGAACGAGGTTTCCAGTCTTTTCCCTTCTAACCCAGTCAATGCAGTCCAAGATTGCCAAAGCCCACGGCGCTGGCCGTGCTGACTCCACGGTTTTGACATCAGCTTTGCTAATTGTCTCCTTCAACCCTTCTCTTGCGAACTGGAACAAGAGAGACAAAAAAAGATGTTTTGCTATATTAGCATTTTAACTACTTTTGTATTTCTATAACATGAACAGTTACCACAAATTAAGGTAGCTAACACTTAGTATTACACAGCATTTTAAGCAAATAAGCCGAGTTTATCGCCTTATCCACAAACAGTTGCAAATATTTGCAAGGAAGGACTTGTGGGAAACATTAATCATCTTATGTCTGGTAAGCAGATTTAGCCAGTATTCTTTTTTTACAGTTTTTGCAGTTTTTTAGTGGTGAATTTAATTTACATGGCTTCAAAAGAAACACTGCAAGAGTTCACAGTATATCTAACACAATTTATACACACACAGAAGATGTTACAATCAACAGCCTACAACCTTCCATTTATTAATAAAAACATTCAATTGTCAGAAAATGCAAGAGCAATAAAAATTTGTGAATAAAATAACTAAAAGCTCACATGCTATTTAGATTTGAGAATATGTGAGATTGACTGAATGACTGGAGTTTTCCTCAACATTTGTATTATTTTTGATGTTTTCTTATCACACTATCAAATTATGTTTTCCTTTTCTGTGCAGATAAAACAAATGACAATAAAGGTTGTAGAAATTTTATAGGGCATCTCCATTTTGTTTAAAAAAGTCAAGCAAGCACATCTATATAAGAAGAAAGCAATTGTGTTCTCAAATCCACTCAATGGAAAGTAGGTGACAAAAGTTACTCACACCTGCTTTCATCAAGCTGCAAGAACAGATGAAAAGAATTTCCAGCCCTGACTTCTCCAATCATGCAGTTAAAAGCAACATGTACACAGACAAAGAACAGGGAAGTGGTACCACACAGTGTGAGCAAGGAAAAAGGAGATGTAGAATTTTTTTTAGAAGAAACATACAAAGAGAGAAATGAGAGACTTCGAACATCTGGGTTTCAGTGCTCAGTACCCAAGTGGGTATTCAGAGTAACCTTCTCTGTAGCTTCAGGGCTGGAGAGATGTAAAGGTATTTGCAGAAACTTTTACTTGCATACTCCAGACTAAGAAAGCAAAGGAAAAAAGGCAAGATATCAGTAGAAACATAGATTTCCAACAGTCAAGCACTAAAAAGAGATAGTGAGAGGGGAAACCTTAGAAAGCTGTGAGACACCTGAAGCATTATGACAGAAAACCAAACTGGTTTAGAATCTATTTTGAGAAACAGATATGCAGTGTCTGAGTGCCTTTCTGATCTCTCTGTGCTCTATTCTAGTTACTCATCCATATCTTTCAGAGCTGTTCTCCTCCACTTTAACCTTTATTCAGAGGGGAATCACATCTTTAAACCAAATTCCATTTTCCTATGTCATTCCCTCTAATACATTCCTTAACTACTGCTACTACTGCTAAACAGCTTGGCCCATTTTCACACTGATGAAAGGTCACCACGAAGCATCTAAAGCCAAAGATTTAATTAAATAGAGCTTTAAAATACAGTTCTATTCAAATAGATGGATATTATTTTGTAGTTGAGTGCTTCAAGCAGTTGACATTATTATACTAATTATTTCCTTTCGTGTGCTATGTTATTAACCAATTTTCTGCTGATCCACTTAATTAGGATTCTGACTGACAAGCTCCAACAAACCTGACTGCAGCAAAAAAAGATGCTGCTGCTTTCAGCTACCTGCAGGAGGCACAGATGGCACTTGTGCAGGAACAGAACCACTAGGGGAGAGATTACCCAGTCCCAGCCTCTGGAGGTGACAGTATGTTCAGTTTCCTTGCTCAAGCAGTCCCACTGACATTGGGATACTGGCATTGAGCAGGGCATCCTACACTGTTAATTTCAAGTACTGCTTTTATAGAAGAAATGAATCTTATCTGAATACAACTGAATTATCAAAACTATTGTTTTCACTCCCTTTGCCACGACTCACATGAAATTTGAATGTTCTTGTTCTAGACTATGCTAAAACTCCTCAGCTCATGCACCTGAACACCCTGCAACAAAATAGGAAACATCAAGCAGCAACAAAAAAGGAAGAGTAAAGCACAGGAGAAACCTGGAACTGATCTACGAACCTTGTGCTATCCTGGTTTTGTCAAGGGACAAGGAGAATAACCAGACACCTTTAAAGCCTGTGCCACACACACATTCAGTTAATAATGACAGGTCTTACCCAAATCATTGTTTTTTGTGATAGCTGCAGCTGCCCTGGCTCGAGGTCCCTGTTGTGTGAAATGGTATCCAAATTTGAGGATCTTGGTGTTTTCTTCAAGCATCTTGGCAATTTCTACTTCTGCAGCTGTGCCCAGCTGCTGCCTCTGTTAAAATAAAAGGTACACAAAGACAACAGAGCTTATGTGTGTTCACCCTGAAAGAGACCAGAATACTTTCCCCAGATCAGTCAATAAACACTCAGCTTCATTCTGGTTAATCGAAAAGGCAGAAGGTCATAAAATATGTTTGTATATTTTAAAGCACAAGGAAGCACAGAAGTGACCAGGAATCAACCTCAGCTGGATGCCTCTGACAATCTTAAGGGCAATTATTGCTGGTGATAAGATAATTAAACATAAAATATTTGAAGAGCTTATCACAAGCTGTCTTCTAAGAATATTCAGGCAACTAGGACTGGCTGGGTTCAGCTATGGTATCACCACCACCCCACTCACCTGATTATCAATTTTGATCTCTGTCAACGTTTCGTTGTCTTTCAGCGCATCAACCAGTGCCAGAATTCCAACTCCAGTGATGAAGTTTGATTCTATGTTTAAACTTTTTAATTTTGTGTTCACTCTCAGCATATCTGCAAGAGCCTTTGAATATAAGAAAGCATCATTAAACTTTTGGATTTTGCTGCAGGACCTCATAGGACACAGCAATAACCACTTCCACTAACTAGTTCCATAGAAGCAGCAAGTTCAGAGATGCAAGGTGTAACTTTGCAAGCTTTCACTTACTGAGACTGAGCTGAGTCTTCAGCCAGCCATTATCTACATTCCCTTTCTAAATAGCATTCAGCCAAGAGAAGGCCTGTCTTTCCCTTGTTACAAACTAAAAAGCTACACAGAATATAAATTGTCTGAAATTAGCATATTGGACCAATTCCATTTCGAAAGCCTTCACAGCCCACAATGAGTAACGCAGGCTGCTAAGCACAGGCCAAAGAAAGGGCGTTAGTCAGCTGAGAGGAGAATTAGATATGGTTAATTTGTAAACAGGACATCTGACTTTCAAAATGCTTTTGTCTAGAGATTTGGTAGGAAGAGGTAAAATTCGAAGCTCTAAGCATGTACCAGCACATAGCTTAAAGCACTTTTATACCTGATGTTATTTCTGAGAAAGGAAGAAAACAGGAATAGCTAACTGCTGAGTTTGCTGTCAGAAAAATCATACCCTTTGATTTTTTTTTCTATCTAGTCACAATACAAAAAAACCCAACAAAACCACACCTAGAAAAGAAGCCATTATAGATTTTTATTACACGTGTTTTAGTCCTGCTGAAAAGAAACTTTTAAATTGACCCAAACCCAGAGCTTTCACATGCTCATTTGTTTATTTAAGGGAGTCTTTCAAACTAGTTGCTTTTTTTCTAGTTTGAAATTAAAACAAGTGCAACGGATTGTCCTGGCAACAATTACTTTTGTTTTCTTACCTCTTTATTTACAATTAAATAAGGTACTGCTTTAGTTCAATATAGAAAAAAATAGGATCTGACAACAAATTAGTTTCAATTGTATCAAGCTTTGACTAATATTATGCTTTATATACCAAAGTTTTAAACCAATCTTTGGTAGCAGGGAGATAGAGAAACAGGTATTTTACAACTTCAACTAAAACTCTATTTAGTCGAAAAATATTATGGGTGCTTTTAAGTCCTCAAATGTGCTTCTTGTAAATTAATTTTGAATAAACTATTGGCTACTGGAATGAACACCAGGCCCTAAACAAGTAGGAAAGAAAGAGAAAAAGGAAGGAAGTTAGCAAACTGAAAAATCAGGGAAAGGGACTGGAAGAAAGAATTCTCACTCACACATCTGAGGCATTGCTGCATATTAAGTTATAGCAATCATTTACCAACTTTGATACAACAAAAGTTTGTTTAAGAAAACACACTTTACAGTGTAGCAGAATGGAATAATTTTCAACCCTGAGTATTTAAACTGGATTAAATTCAATCCCTTACCATTGCCTTTCAATCCTAACTTCCCTTTAAGAACCCCACTTAAAGCCATTATCACGAGTACTTACCACAGCAACAGGGTCGTTGCTTCGGGTGGCTGCCAGGCTAAAATTCTTCACATGTGTGTTGGTTTCTAAGGCTTTTGCAAATTCTTTCAGCGTTGGAATTGGTATGTTCTTGAATTAAAAACAGCATTTCACTCTCTTGAGAAACACAAGTTTATCTCCTCCCCCCAACTGCTCCCATTATCTTATTCTCTTTACAGCAAAATGCCCCACAACATTAACCACCACTGGTCTCCAGTGCTCTCACAGTGAAGACCTGCCCTAAGATGTGATGGCTGTAAGAGCCACCAATTCTATACAGCAGTCATTTCTACAGTGTAGTAGGAACCAAGCTTAAAAGCAATAATTTTAGAGAATTATTAGGGTAGTAAATTTGTCAGTTTATTGTATCAGAAACTTTGATCTGTTGCCTTTTTAGGCAGTTATTTTGGCCAGCATTTACCTGTTATAGAGTATTCTTGAACGATGGATTTTATTTCCTCCCTTTAGTAAGGGGAACAAGTAGCCTTGGCTGCTGGCAAGGCTGTCACTGCTGTCTGCACTGCAAGTCAGGGCTGCTGCATTTCTGGTTTCTTTCAAGCAAATACACAAAAGCTTGTCATGTGTGGAAACACAACTGTTGCACTTAGGAGCAGAAGCTGCCCTAACTTCCAACAGCCCTTTTGTACAAGAATCAGAAGGATGTCAGGCACAAATATCCCTTTGCAAACTGAGAAAGTGAGAGCACATCAAGGACAAAGGATTCAACACAGTAGTTGACTCCATGATAATGAACTGCTGGAACTGCTGCCAACTTGGCAGTGACAGAAATCTGGGCTGGCAGTGAGAAAGGCTAAGACTTTTTAAATACACATTTGGCAAAAGAAACCAACATGGCTTATCGGTTTAGCTGCAGTTCTGAGCTTATACACTCTACAACATTTAGCAGAAAGATTGCTGTACTTAGAATAAGCCTATCGTGGTCTCTTAGAGAGTTTTGCAGCTTGAAGTGTCTTCTACTGAGAAAAAGCAGCATATTTACAGCAGCCTTCAGGTAATTACCTTAATGTTATTTAGATTAACTTCAACAAGACGAGAATCATTATCTTTAATCCTCTGCAGTGTCTCCTCCACGTTTGTGGGATTTGGTGGTTCATCAAAAACAGGCAACATTTTTTCACCTTTTACTATATCTGAAAAGTAAGGCATTTAAATGTAAACAAACAGGTTGCATACATTCACTGTGAATAAATGACACATATACTAAATATTTACTGTATTTAAAGATCATTTCATCAGTCTTTACATCTCTCCCCCACCAAAAAAGCACAATATCCTCTCCTGACCATATTTTCATAAAGCTCAATTCTTTTTCAAAAGTCCTCACGGCCTTTCTGCCTTTTTTCAGAAAGAACATAGCAGTTCCAAACATAAACAGAAAACCTAAAACCCAACACACACAACGCGTGCTTATGCCTGCTTTTGTCACCAAAGAGACTTAACTGCACAGGGCATTTTAGTGTACATATATTTTAATTCCACTCTTGCCAGAACTCAACTGGCAATGTTACAGGCATACACATTTCCAGACTAAGACTTAAGAGTCTAAAAGAAGGTTGGTGCAACAGAAAATAGTTAATGCTATAGGAACTGAGTGCAGTACAGACAATTGATTTTTCGAGCACTTGTGTACACACTTACTTGAGAAACTGTCTTTGTCAACCCCATTACTGCTTCCTACTACATCACAGAACTGATTGTTTGTTATCAAGTTGGACATTCCCAGTATTGCTGTAAAAGGAAAAAAAGAAAAAGCAAAAAAACATTTTTACTGTTCCTGACTAATTCAGCTCAGATGCAGAGTTCCTTTAAATAATAAAACCTGTTTGTACAACATCCAGTTATCAGTACAAAAGGCCATTCAATATCTTAGTCATTTGAAAAAAGTAGAAAAATAATTCATTATAGACATTTTAGTTGACTTTCACCTCTTAGAAACTTCCGACCTCACGAAGTTCAAGCATCAAGGCTAAAAAGTGCAGCTCAATCACAAAATGAAGCTTTAGGAATACAGGCACATACCAACACATTGTTATACACGAGAAAAAACAGTCACATACACATCAAAAACCAGCCAGTCAGAGGAATGGGTTTAAAGGTTTTGAGTTTGAAAATCAGGTATCTTTTGCAGGCCAAAATAATTAACTTCCTCACACATTATCACGAATCAACAAAGGTGAAATGCTTCAAGCAAACTGGCAAACAAGATAATCTAGTTTCTGTCACAACTACAACATCCTGTAGCCAGATCAGTACACTACCACATTAATTACAGATCTTTCTTGTCTAAACATGTAGCAGCCCATTCACACTTCAAAAAAAACTCACCTGCAAGGTCACCTAACTCTGTGTCTGTAGCACTGGTCAAGGCTTCCTCCAGCTCTGGATCAAGAGAGAATTTTTCTTCTGTGAAAGACTGTACAGGCTTTTGCTTGGGGATAAATATTTTCCCTGGAGTAAACAAAATGGAAAGTCTGATGTTACTTTGTTTTACATAGCTACTTATCTTTAAAACACTATGTACTTAAAGAATACATATTACATTTAGTGAATACTAGGAGAACCACGGACAACGTAAAGGTTTCTTCTGTTGTTGCAAGTCAGAAATGAGGAAAGAGCATAAACAGGAACAAATTTTCAGGAGTCTGGCTCATGCTTCCAATCTTATTTGTTTCTCCGGAGGATTAGAAAGTAACATATAAACCTCCATTATACATTTTAAACAGTCTGAAAGAAAGATTTAGTATCACTAGAGAATGATGAGCTTCCTCTCAAGGGAGAAAGGGACCCAGGCAGAACTGTAATCTGAATGTCAGAGAGAGAAAATCACAGAATTATCTAAAATCACACACCTGACTATTCACTGCAGTTTTTACACCATACACAATATTTCTGATTTCAGATGTTCACCTCAGTTCTGAAGCAAAAAAACCAAAGCTGCTTAAGAAAACCATGGCTTGTGAACAGCACAAACCATGATAACAGATTTCTCTGCCAGTGACACTGTTTTCTAAAATGGTGCTTAGAAAGGTCATCGAAGATGCAAAGGCAAAAGAAGCAGGGGTAATATTACATTCTGCATCAACTTTTTAGTTATTACAGGCAGGTAATGGGAAAACTTATTTTAGAACACATGCATTATAGGTAGAGGTCTGTGTAGTTACTGCAATTCCTGCACACACCTTCAGCTGGAAAGTTAGGAGAGGAAATCAGAATATGAGACAGCCTTTCTAACGGTCAGCTGTGAATGGTCTAGAACTGGCCCTTCAGAACAAAGAAGTCTTCCACTGGGTAAGAGCCAGGACAGGTAAGGGGTGCTTAGGTTCAGGACAAATTAACATGGCCACCCAAAGCTCTTGTACTGCTGCATCTGAGAGAAATCCTCCGCAACTACACAACTGCAAATCAAATCTTAACAGCTATTCAAGGCTCCAGCCTTTCGAACTTTCCAAGTTGCCTGAGCTATCAGCAGAAAGAGCTATGGGAAAGGGGTTTCAACTTCCTTTTGTTATTTCCTGGGGTAGGAAGTGGTGTTGATAATTGTCCTATGAAGTCTCAGCCCTAATTCAAGAGCCCACCCTCTGCCATATCTATAGATATAAAAAGTATTTCCCCACAGGAATCATCCTCATCCCAATGTCCCGGTTACAGAGATAGTATAGTAGGTGGAGTCTAGCATTAGAGGTGACCCAAAATAGTGCGTTCCATATTTTCCCTAAATTACAGTAGCTTGTGGTTCATTTTCCTTCTAAAGGAAGTTAATGCATTCCCACTAACACAGATTACTGAGAAGCACATCAGGTTTTCCTCTGACAACACAGTCTGATGACCAAGATCTGTTGCTAGCAACACGGTGTTTTTGTTCCTGGGTTGCTATCTCTTTGGAAACTTGTGTAAATGGACATTATCCATATTTAGAAGCAGAAAATAAACCTCCTTACATAACTGTATTGATTCCAAACAGTAGTTATGTGCAGCTGACATGCATTATCACCCATACCTCAGCTTTGTGCAAAAAAACCTGTTGATGGTGATTCAGGATTAAAAGAAAACCTTCATAAATTGAAGGGTTATGTAGCAAATGTTTCAGGTTGTTTTAATATAACTGATGCAGTACGTTTCTATCACTTTATTTTACCATCATCACCTACTGGGGAGAGATTAACCTTCGACTTAAACTGTAGTTTTCAGAAGAGATGCAAGAATGTTTGACATTAATGAAGGTTTTCATTAATCCATGAAACACTCTGAGCAGCATGCACATGATCTCAAGCCTTTCAGCAGCTATGTTTGTGTTACTCTCCCTCAGTAATATGGTCTAGTAAAAAGGTGAGGATTTTGGAGTACAAGGAAGGATGACAGTGGGATGTGAGCACCTGAGCCTTCATTCAGCCATCCTATTTGCAGCATCAGTGCAGCAGGAAGAGAACAGGAGAAAGAAACTGATCTCAACTAAAACCAACTTGGCAAAAATGTATTTTAACCTAGTTCAGCTTTCTGTCTGGTTCATCCCACAATGCTCACAAAAAAAGAACTACTTTTCCTGATGTTGCTTTCCGGTAATTCTTAAATTCATAGGTCAAAAATGTCTGGTTCAAATATTTGCTTCCTAAGAGTAATACTAAACTTATCCATATGTGCCTGACTCCTTAGAAAACCTAGAGAGAGTGAGAAGTATATTCAGTTTTTAATAAAGCAAAAATGTTAAAAGCCACTGCCCTCCAGAAATGTTCACTGCAGTCACATGAGCTGGGTCAGGAGCAGTTTTTGTTATAAAACAGGCCACACCCTTGTGTACATAATTCCTCATTCATTGGCTTCATCTCGTCCTAGACCAGAATTCAGAGGTTTACAATGCACATACAAAAGCAGCTCCTTCCCCACTCCCCACTTCTAGTGATGAATTTAGTTCCAGAAGGATAAGACCCCTGTGTCTCTGGGGATGATGATCTAACTCAAGGCCTGCTGCCAATACAGTTCAGCAAATCCCTTCTCCCTTACTAATGCAAGCTTTAAATAAAACCAAAAACCACCACACATCTGTGCAGCCCATGAGATGTGCAGCTTGCTTGGCCCTCAAGTGGAACATTTCCAAACAGCAGGGATTTGATTACGTGAAGGAACATGACATCTCCTTTTCAGCCAGCCAGGATACTGCAAAGATTAAGCAATACAACATGAAGAGGCAAATTTCAGGGATGTTCACATCATTTTTGTAATAATTATATAGGCACATGTTCCATGCCTTCAAGCTAACATGTCAGATGATGCACATCCAGGATTAAGTCACAGGCCTCCTCTGCTACAGATGAACTTTCAGCTCCAAGTTCCACCCAACTGTATTGCTCCAAAGGCAGGAACACTGGCTGGTGTTTATTAAGTGCCCTGGACATTTCCTACACAGATGCACAGTATTTCAGGGGGGACTCTGTATCCTGCAGAAATCAGGTCTGATTTCTGGTTCAGTGGGACCATGCAGTGCACATTGCTGGTACCATTCTCACATACCCACTCTAACAGGCAGCCACAATTTGCACAGCAGAAGAAAGTCTAAAATCCACTATAGGGGTACTCCATTTGGGGAAGCAAATCAAGTGCTACCTGAGGACAACCGAATACAAGCTTTTCTCATCAGTAACTTCATGAAGAAAAGTGAGCAACATCTGATGCATTCCTTACATCTTCTGTTCCTTAAATTTCCCTTAGTTCAGATATTTAAAAAATTCACACTTCATCAATCTCCAGTTCTTACCATGTAACAGTCTTAGGTTCATCAATTCACTTGTAAGCACAATTTAATACAAATGTTTTTAATTCAACTTACAAGTGAGTTCCTCAGTGTCTTAGTGCAGGAACAGAGCTGTTATCTGCTATCTGATTACAGGCCACATAGCAGTGAACTAGAAAACTGTTTTACATTAAGGCTGGAGTATCACGTTATTTTGTTCTAGTGCTCTTGTATGGAGAATATCAATTTGACAAGCTGTTTCTGCAAAGCTCCTACAGGATATTAGCTTCACTTCACAACATGTAACACACTTCCTTTAAAGACTTCAAACTGATTCAACGGCAGAGAACACAGCATCCCAAATCCTGCTGCAACAGAAGGCAGTGGTGATCTAGAGCAACAACTGAGCAGGGTGCCAACAAAAGAGCTTCAGCCCGGTGCCTACAGTTTCAGTCTGTTTTCTGGATGACAGAGAAGGGGAAAAACCAAACCAAACCAAGCCTGAAGCAGAAGTTTCATGAACTGCAAATCTACAATAGAACAAACACACCCCGACAGGAATGCAAAGGGAAGAGAACGCCCCAATTAGGAGAGTGCAAAGGCTGGAAATGCAAAGCTTAGTTTGCACAATACTTTGCTAATGCCTTGCACTATACAGCACAAAGTACATTACTATCTCAGATATGTTTTTATCTCAGCTGCAATAATTCTCTTCTTTTGCTGTTCCAAGAGAAGGGAGAAGGCAGAGGAGCATTGGTCAGACTCGGTCAGATGAGTGGAACACACTCGAGGGCAACAGCCTTCAGTGCTGAAGCCTGGCTTTACTGTTTGACTGAGAGATCCTTCCCCTTGCAGCATGCCCTGTAAAATCTTTATGACATACTTACATTCACAGATTGAGACAAAGCTAGTTTTGTTGCAATTATTACCACAGTGGTCTCATGAATCCCTTGAACAATGGTCTACTGTATGGTTCAACACTTAATTGGAACAGAATGTGACTTAAATCATTAAATCGTGTTTTAAAGCTAGTAAGTTTTTAAGGATGCTTTTAGAAACAAAATTAAGGCACTGGGAAAATGGAATGGAGCATAATTTAGGGGTTGTTAAACTCCACATTTCTTCAGCACCGTTCATTTCACTACAGCAGGACACTTTACATTGTTTCAGATCTTCCACATGTCACAGCACAAAACAAAGAAGAGGTTCCAAAGACCTGGAGAAATTACATCACCTATCACTGAAAGGGAAACAACATTGTTTTAATAACATGTTACCCCAAAATTAGGTACTTGGGATATCTGGAAGAGAGTATTTTCCTTTACACTCTAGCAGGAAAACAAGGTTACCAGAATCAGTAGCAAGACAGGATATTTAAAATTAACCCAGGGTAAGCTTCTTTGATAAATCTGCACACCAAATCGCCATGCAGGACTTCAGTTCTACTAAAATAGAAAAAGGAAAGAGAAGGATAGATTTTCCTCTTCTTGCTCCATGAAATGAATAATTGGAACAAATTGGAGCAACGAGTCCAGCCAGGGACACAGAAATATTTTAGCAAATTCTGACCCAAAAAATGGTACCAAGAAAACAGTTGCAGCCCCAATCCATCTCTCTCCTCCCAAAACCTCTGGAACTGAAGGTTGTATTTGCCCCTTTTCTCCTGAATTAACAGGAGAATCAAGCAAGATTTTCACCTACCCTTACTCCACAACTTGCTAGTGTTTCTCCATAATACATTTTTCTAGATGAAGTGAAAAATTATAACCCTGCTTAGCTGTCTGTTGGTCTGTTTTAATATTAATGAAAAGCACATTAGGATACAAGCCCCCTCTAGATAAAAAACATCCTACACAAGTATTAACTTGTGCCCCATGCCCTTTCCGAGTTCTACATCTAGGCAAATACCGTGATTTCTTGATTTAAAAGATTAAGTTATGTACATTTGTCATTTTTGTGCAAAATGGCAACAAATGTGGCAGCAAGTCAAAGCTGAACCATAACATTTTCATGAGGGGAAAAGAAAAGGTTATCCCTCACCTACTACAACATGAGCTTGACCTTCTTGCCTCCTGCCCATTTAACAGAGCATCAATTTGGATACTAAACATTTGTTTCCACATTTTTAGTTTTAATGAAAGTAATCTACATTTCAGTTTTCATATTATTTTCTCTTCTCCTATGGCATTAAAATAAATGATAGAAGAAGTTACTAGATAGCAGCTTTCTTTTTTTTAAGAGATACAGGAAATTTTACTAACTACACTGGCATGACTCATTGCAACATGCAGACAGACTGTTTAGTAATACTTTATTACATAAAGGAAATGACATTTGATCTTTCTTACCCAAGCTCTGCGTTACAGCTGGACCCTTCTGTTTTTCTCCATGATTCTCACAGATTTTATCTCCCCAAACAAATACTTGTGCTGTGTGCATGTAGACGTAAGCTGACTTTAGAGAGTCATCTATGTGAAAGAAGCACTAGCACTCAGTAGCAAATGCAGTTTTGGAGCACATGCTCCTTGCCCAGCTCGCTCCCTGACGGAGCAGTGCACAGGACACAAGGGATTCAGTGCACAGGACACATAAGATTCTATGCAATCTTATTAAACCTTTCAGTAAGGATACTAGAAAAACACCATGACTGCATACACCACTTGTCTGGCCTTGCCAGCCTACATCATCTTTGAACATTACTGTCTGCCACAACATCATTCAGCTGTGTTACAAAGGTTGCTGTCTGTATTCAGCACAAGGCCTAAGCCACAGGCACAATGACAGCATTTGTTATTATTGACACAAATCAGAGTTAGCTCTTACTTTGAGGATACCATGCCCATCAGAACTTCACCATCTATGATAAAATCTCTGAGTCCTATTTCCTTCATGTGCTGCACACAAAGAGCACACCAGCCCCAGGGGCACAAATGCCTGAACAGGAAGCCTCCTGGCCCTGCACAGTAGCAGCCATTTGGAAACACTGCGAGTTAAAAGCATTCCAGGTGCCAGAGCTTCAATCACATTTGGTTCACGGTAGTTCTGCCTCATCCTCTTGAGAGATTTCACAAGCACTTCCAGCAGAAAGCGAGGTGTTACCTTTCTTTTCCCTTGTAAAAGGCACATAGTCCTCCCTGTCCTTGTACTCCAGCGCCTGCTTCTCCAGATAGGCCAGGAGCCGCTCCCTGTCGAAGGGCCCCGAGGCCTTCTTGGCAGTCTGGTCCTTCTGCCGGAAGGCCGCGGGCAGCAGCGCGTTCTGCGGAGCAAACGGAGCACAGGAGAACAGCTTAGGCAGTCTGGGGGAGCACCTGCTGAGCTTCATTTCCCTCTTCCTTCTCCCTCTCTGCCAGGTTCAGCCCTGATACATCATCTTTTGTAGGCAATCTTTGATCCCCTGCCAACTTCCTTTTTTTGGGGCAGGGAAGGACACGAGGTAATCAAGACACGGAGAATATAATCAAAATATAGCACGCTGTGCTGTCGGTAGGATTGAAGCAATTCCTTAAGTACAACAGCTGCCAGCACTCAATTTGCCAGTTACTTTGCATTTCTTTGCTAGAATCAGCACTGTTTAAATGAGCAGTAGTAAATAAAACTCAGCTATTTACAGTTTAGACATTCAGCAAGAGACTACTTCCTCTGTTGCTTACATCCATGTGTTTCTAAGTCTTTAAGACAACTGACTCGACTGTTATTTGGCATTTAACACAGAGTATTTCTATTTTTGACCTGACTCAAGGTGGGGTGATTCTTTGATATCATCAACATACCTCAACTAAAGAGAAAAAAAAAAGAATATTAGTACAGAAAGACCAGAATGTATGGGAATTCCAACTGCCATGAAAGACAACCAGTCCCTTTAGCCAGTTCTCCTCTGTTAAAATGTCCATAAAGTCAAAGGCATTTAAAATACCAGTAATATCTTGCAGTGCAACAAAATAGGTGATCATAATATTTTGAACCGGATGCAAAATAACTTGGATGCAAAATGGCTGTTTACCAGACAGCACTGGAAACAGGAAAGTTAAACAGGCCTTTCTAAATAAACTTTCTTTTCAAAACATGAACAACAGCAATTCTTATTTATAAATAAATCCCAGAAAGCTCCTCCCAACCATCCCTTCTTATGTTCTCCTTTATTGCAGATGTGTCCACCTTGCAAACAGGAAATAAACACTATATACACATATATATCTGTGAGATCATCAGCAGTTGTGAAAAAAACTATGTTCAAAAGTATACTGTACAAAGTCTCAACTTATTTTAGACTAGTAATGGAACAAATGGAAAAAATAAAACTTCTCTTGGCTAATGCCTACCTCAGGGTCAAGATCATCCAAAACAGTTTCCAGTTGTTTCAGTTCTTCTTCCGAAAGTTTGCCAAGAATTTCATCCTCATCGAGATCTTTGTACTTGTCCAAGTCCTTTCGAAATGGGAGCGTCATGACTTGGGCAGTAGCAAGTTGCTCAAACACTTCAAACCCCAAGTCTTAATTCTTATCCAGATCTATGAAAAACTTTAAAAAAGAAATAAGCAGAGTTAAGGTAAATATCCCAACTACAAAGCATCTTCAGCCTCCACGTGCATGTGTGAAAGGAAAGCTCTGTCACCCAGTATTGGTGTCTGTAATTCCACAGCGCACAAAGGAGCACCTGGAAGCTGTTTCTTCACTGATGACAATCCTGTCCCACCA
The DNA here is from genome assembly GCA_013398055.1 of Ifrita kowaldi. Taxonomy (NCBI): domain Eukaryota; kingdom Metazoa; phylum Chordata; class Aves; order Passeriformes; family Cinclosomatidae; genus Ifrita; species Ifrita kowaldi. Next base: position 11,342 of record VZRS01002270.1, on the reverse strand, counting down.
TGCCCTTTTCCATCAGTAATTAAGCTATATCTAATTAAGCTATATCTATTTTCAGATCAAAAATAGTCAGATCAAAAACCCAGTCTTCTTGACAAGAACTCCAGCGCCATAATTCCCACAGAGCAGGGCAGGTTGTATATACCAACTATACCTCCTATCCATGAGTCCAGTTAACACCACTGTTCTTTACACATAATGCAGCCAGAAGAAGAGTTAAGATGCTCCACATTTATTGTTGCTACAGCAGTTCAAGGGCACTTTAGGATAACTTCACTATAAACATGGTAATTGGTGAATACTGACTCATATCCCTGCATATTACCTACAGAGGAAACAAAGGAAGTTTGCCTCCAAGTTAATTATAGCACTACCATTGAAGCAACATTCTGTTCTGTCCAAGGAAAATTACAATACCTTGATGAAAAGCATAGGAAATACAGCTCCTAAGTGGCAGCCCTCCAGTCAATCCTACTACCATAAAAAAAAAATTAAAAAAAAAATATATATAAAATTAAAAATAAAGAATGAACAGTGTGACTGCTCACTAAATATTACATTTAGAGGCAACCAGGGTCCTTCAAAAATGTACAGTCTATATAGCAGGGACAGTGCAGGGAACCTTTTTTCTAACACCCACAGTTTTTGAGCATTTGTCTTGGAAAAAACAGATAATCACAGCAGTGTTCAAGCAGACAAGTTGTTTCCTCTCATTTTTCTGAAAGAAGTTCCAGGATTCTCCTTTTGTTCAGCCAAATTCTTGCTTCAAGTTGACCACACAGACAAAAAAGAAGGTAATTTTGATGACTCTCTGTAAGTAAGCAAGAGAATCCATGAAGTATTTGGGGAGCAAAAGCTAAATAGACACATTCCTGTTCATTAGTCTCCTCAAACCCTTTCTTGGCTCTACAGAAATACTCAACACAGAGCAGACACACAGCAGAAGTCACTTTTTCTCCAGTAGCCCCTATTCAAGGACAGATGCTCACACCATAAATGCAACTGCATTACTTCAATTCCACACTTACACCGTCCTTCAAAACCACATCAATTTAGTCACAGCCTCTCCAGGAACAGGAAAAGGCAGGCTGTATATACACACACACTGCACCAGGGAATCCTGCACACAGCGTTCCTCCACCTCAGCTGTTTACATCCAGAAACGTCTCCCTGGCTGCCACAGTCACACACAGTGACATTTTAATTCAGGGGCGCTCAACAGACATGAGCACATAGAGGTTCATCCACACCATTCAGTCAAGTGTACCTGTAAAACTGATCTGGTTTGAACAACTGCCTTTGGAAGAACGGTGAATTTCCAGGTCCTGCCAACAGCTACACCTGAATGAGGAATGTATTCACAGCTATTTTCAGGACGTCTGCTTTTAAAAAAGTACTGCTGAGGTAAATACCAGAGCTTTATTGTGAACTACAGTTGACACTGATGGGACCAAAGCTGACCTCTGCAAAGTTTTCTCAAACAGAGAATAAGGAGGAACTCTCATTTGGCTGGTAAATTACATCAAAAGAACAGTCTGTCTTCCTCTGAACTAAACCAAATCGTGCTGGAAGAGCCTGGACCTTTTGCAAGAACCTGCAGAGCTAGGAACATCCAAGTTACTGGCTGCAGAAAATGCAGAGGGTAGCACACCTATGTTTTCCTAAGTTCCAAAGTAATTAAAGGAGTGACTCTGCAGCCTAGAGAGCCACCTCCCACAGTTTTCATAGTCTGGGAGTATTTGTTTCTCCAGGTGCAAGCAGCTGATGGACAATTAGCTGATGCCACACAATCTGCATGTGAACTTCTCATTCCTGGAGCCTTAATGTTCTGCCCTTCCTCGCAGCTCAAGCCATTACCCAGCATCACAGGAGAAAAGCATTTCCTGCAGCTGACTGCACAGCACTGTTGGGGACCAGGCTGAGCCCTACAGCAAGACACTGCAATTGCAATTTACCACATTTCTGCATGTCCATTTGCATTCAAATACTAAAAGGTGTAGCTTTAGCAGGTAATTACAAGGAGCAGAATGGTTAGCAAGCTGCAGAATGATGCTGCCCTTACTCTGAAAGAGAATAGCACTGCATAACCATACATTATCCTCATGTAGGCTGTATTTCCTCTCCATTAATTGCCACAAAATGCTGTCATCCAGAATTAATTACCTTTTATTTACTGCATTGGGATGTTTCATATTGGACAACTACTCACCCTTTGCAATACATTAATTAATTTTCAGGCCACAGCCCTCCGTCTCACTTCTTTGTGTATGACCAAAGTAGTCATGTCAAATCCCCAGGTACAGTGTTCACACACACACGCACACAAAAGTGAAAAACAAAGCAGCAGATCAAAAAACCTCCCAGTTTCTGTAACTGAGGCTTCACTTCCGCAAGAAGAGAATCACATATGGCCTGGCAAATACAAATTTAAAGAGTTTTGGACACATTTTTAATACCTATCAAAGGTATTTTTTTGAAAATATGAAAACATCCTTAATGTGAGACACCTTTAAAATGTAGGATGGTAGCACTGGTTAGCACTTCTGTAGCACACCAAGATTGCTTGGCAACGACTCTCAGAAACATTCCCTACAAAAGAAAACACAGCATATACCACACTTGCATACAACACGCTAAAAATCAGGTTTTAAAACATGGTGTCAGGAATTCTCATTGCCTAAAAAGGGCATAAAGGCCAGCTGGAGCCCTAATCTAATCAAACAAGCCCCTCACCTCCCATGAAACACACTTAGTACTCTATTTGCTTTCCATCACTGCTGTAGCAGTTCACCATGGACACGTGCATCACAAACTACAAGCTTTTAGCAGGAGCAGTTGCTTGGCCTGTGAATATTTGTGGCACGTTATATTTTTATACATATATATGTGTGATCTTACTGCAAAATCATAGGCAAAACTGTAACCATCAATTTTGGCTTTGCAAATACTTTGCCCTTTTTTCATGAGCAGAGCTAGTTTACTTCTAAGTATCCTTCTTAACTTTACCACGAAAACATTACAGAGAAGTCCAAAGAGCTAGTATTCTTTTTCAGACATACAACTGTAATGTAAAGTTCTTCACTCCAGCAACTTCACAGTCACATAAACATTTAGAGAAATGGAAAGAAAGCCATCACTTCCAGTCCACCAAACATCAATTCTCTGTTTGTTAAGCAGAAGAGAGGCTGAAAAATCAGAAATTAAGAAATTCTGCTGGACATCACAGAGAAAAAAATCCTGCCATTATTCCCTCACCCGGGAAATCAGTGAAGAACTAAAGAAATGAGAAAACAGCAGTAACTTTACTTTATGTCATTTTATAATTACCTGAACCATTCCCTGAAACACTGTCCAGCAACTTTCACATACCTCTTTTCCACAAGTCAAAATATTTTCTCCCCTCCTCTCTGAAAGTATATTTTTAAAAACCAAAAGATTCTAAAAATAGCAAGCTTCCAATTTTCTCTCAAAAACTG
>VZRS01002269.1:0-25899 GCA_013398055.1 Ifrita kowaldi | reverse complement strand
ATCCCACTGCTGCATCCAGAATCACATCACTGCACCCAGAATAATCCCATCACTGCATCCAGAATCCCATCGCTGCACCCAGAATCCCGTTACTGGAACCAGAATCCCATCACTGCATCCAGAGTCCCATTACTGCAACCAGAATCCCACTGCTGCACCCAGAATCCCATTACTGGAACCAGAATCCCATTACTGGAACCAGAATCCCACTGCTGCATCCAGAGTCCTACTGCTGCTTCCAGCATCCCACCTCTGACCCCAGAGTCCCCAGCACCCCACCTCTGACCCCAGCACCCCTCAGGCACCCCCGGGTCGTGGCACAGAGGAGCACCCCTGTCCCTGGGGCCGGGCCTGGCCGGGCTCTCACAGGATGTTGACACAAACCAAGCGCCGGCCACCGCGTCACCCGCGGCCGAGTGACGTGAGGGAGGCACAACAGGAACCCCAAGAAATCCCTCGAGGATTCCAGGGCCGCTCCTGGGGTTTGGCACAGCACGTCCCCAGTCTGGTTTTGGGGTCTTTAAAGAGCAGCAGGGCTCTGGAGAGCCCCCAGTCTGGTTTTGGGGTCTTTAAAGAGCAGCAGGGCTCTGGAGAGGCCCCAGTCTGGTTTTGGGGTCTTTAAAGAGCAGCAGGGCTCTGGAGAGCCCCCAGTCTGGTTTTGGGGTCTTTAAAGAGCAGCAGGACTCTGGAGAGCCCCCAGTCTGGTTTTGGGGTCTTTAAGGAGCAGCAGGGCTCTGGAGAGCCCCCAGTGCCGTCCAGGAGCTCGTTGTGGAGCAGGACCCCACAAACACCCAGGAGGTGATGGAGGGACACCTGCCAAGGATGCAGATTCCCTGGCAGGGGGAAACAGGCCCTCGAGCTGTGCAAAGGGAAGGCAGCAGAGCTCAGTCCTTCCTTTGAAAAGATCTGGAATATTTAAGGCAGGAGAGGTCATGGGTGGGTCACTGGCGACCAGCCCACACCAGAAAGCAACGCACGTGTGGGGCCGGCACCTCTCCCGAAATCCCAATCCCTGGGCACCTCGGGATGAGCTCCCTGCACATCCATGCCACCACATCAGCCCCCCTCATTGATGGGATCCCCAGCACCCAGCAAGGAGCTGGGAGGGAATAATTCAGGCAACAACAAAAAGGAAAAGAGGGATAATCACGGGACGGGGAAATATGGGCAGGCACGGCCACGTCTGGGTGTGTTTGCACCCAAACCCCTCGGCCACACACTGGGAAATCTGAACCAGACACGGATTTTTCAGAGCATCACGACTCAAAGCCTGGTTCAAAGCAACTTCTGGGACACTGGGAGGTTTCCACTCCTCACCCAAACACTCCCTGCTCCAAAACCCCGCTGGGAGAGCGGCAGCAACGGGAAACATTTACATCCAGCAAGCAAATATGGGTTTTTAAACTTAGCAAAATCCAGAGTCCACTTGAGGCAGCTCAGGCTGGACATTGCCAGTCCCTGGCTCGAGGGAAGAGGAGCTTGGGGAAAATATAACTCGAGGTGGAGAGATGGGCATCAAGAGTGGGATGTGAGGAGCCTGCCCTCTTCCCCACCACAAGTATCCTTAAGGATCTTGCCTGCAAAAAGAATGCCACCAAAAAAAAAAATTAAAAACGACAAAGGTCTAGATTGAGGAAATATCCTTAACAGAAACAAATTCCCAAACTGAGGAGCACCACTTGGACTGCAGCAAACAGAGGAGGCATTTCCCCAAAGGCATTTTCGGCTCAAGCAGTGTGAGACTGTTCCTTCTCCTCGAGGAGTTTTGCCATTTAAAGCTGCTGTGTGTGACTATCTCTTGACCAAAATAAACTCCGTGACTGTTTCTAAATTAAAAAAAAAAAAAATTGAAAAAAATAAAAGTTCTGAAAGCATTTCCCCTCTGTCACACCCATCAAGAGCAGCTATTTTCTCTGTGTGTCCTTTGTTTAAGCACAACGACCTCTGTCTATCCCCGAAGATGCCCCATGGCAGTTGGGAGATCAGAAACCAGAGCTCGTCAGCAGCTGAAGAATTTGCAGTGAAGCTCTTTTTCTTCCTCCAAACTACGAGCCCGCCAGCCACAGAGTTTGGACAGGGATTTTTCCCAAGGAATATGACATTTAGGGCAGGGCCACATGATCCATGTGCATGGGATGTGCCCTGTGAGCGCTCCCAGCTCTGCTCCACGGCACAGCAATCATCCCATGGACGCCAGAGCCAGCAGGGGAGCCTGAGTTTTGTTTTTCTGGTGCTCATCCCTGCCTTTCCAAGCTCTCTTTGGGATGGATTCCCACCTCACAGAGGTTTTTAGCACCTTTCCCTCAGATAGAACTCTCCTGGCATCACCATCATCATAATAACAATTCGAATATTATCAAAAATCTTCTGTAACAGGGAAAAAGCCACCATCAGAAAACACTTACACCCAACATCCCTGGGCAGCTCCACTGCTATTTTCCATCCCCTTGGCATTCAGCACAAACCTCCAGCTCGGACCAGCCAACATCCACGGCTGGATGAATCCCAGAGGGGCAGGTCAGACCCTCCAGGGACACCCGGAATGCCACCAGCCCTGGCCACCCTTCCCTGTGGCATTTTGTCACCCAGTGCCACTCCAAGCGCTGCTGCCTGGCCAGGGCACGTCTGCAGCAGCTGCAGCAGCTTTTGCTGAGCCGGCACTATCACGGAGGGCTGTGATTTTAACATTTCTAGACCACAAAATGTCCCAGAGCAGAAACAATTCCAACAGTGCAGAGGCGCTTTTTTTTTTCCCAGGATAGCTCATTTGTACCGGAATAAAGTGTACCAGCAAAAGCTTTCGCCAGAATAATCTTCATTTATGCCTAAGAGGCTTTGCCAGTAAAACTACAGTGACCCAGCTCTGCTGGAAAACCTTTTCTGGCCTATCCTGGGAGTTTACTCAGCACTCGGCTTCTGAGAGAGGGGAAGTTAAAAAAAAACATATTTCAAGGCACAAACAGACTCTCTGAACTGTGTTTTTCTGCAGCTGAGTTGCACACACAGGATCCGATCCATTGGGATCAGAGGGGTTTGCCAGGGCTCAAGGAGCCGTCACTGCAGGACCACCCCAAGAGCCTGTCCCTGATACCAGCCGAGATTTGGAAAGTCACTCACAACCCCCTGCTTCCGCTTTTCTTTTCTTCCCCTCGGCACCTCTTCCTCCTTAACCATAAAACAAATCAATTCTGGGTATTAAACAGCAGGAAATTCTAAATTTGGGCTGCCACTCCCTTCCTTAAGTCAGCCCTTGGCGTTGGGGCTTTGCGCTGCTGCGGGGCCACGCCGGGAGGGGAGCAGGACCAGCAGCACACATCAGGATTCTGCAAACATCCTCCTCCTCCTCCTCCTCCTCCTCTGCTCTCCAGCATCCCTTTGGTGGTGCCCAGGTTCCAAATGCTCAGCCCTGAATGCACGTGGATCAGGTCAAGGCAGCACCCCACGTTCCTGCTCCGGTGACTCTACACCGAAATGAACTCGGCACTGAGAATCAGCGTCCCTTTGCTTCCACTCCTCAAAAGCACTTCCTTCAGGAATCTCACCTGCTTTCCAGACAAGGAACCCCAAGTGCTGGAGGTTTCCCTTTCCCTTCCTCTCACCGTCCCCACAGCAAACCGGGGGATGAGTGGAGAACAGCAGGAGAACCTCAGGATCCAGGCAGGACCACGAGGGTTTGCCCGTGGTTTCCATGTGAGAATCGCCATGGTAATGCTGTGACCACAAGAGGTCAGGTCCTCGCTTTTGTCCTGATCACCAACTCGGGGATGGATTTAAATAGCCCCTGGCCTAGAATCTTGAGTAAGTTTGCTCTCAATTTCCAGCAGCACAGCTGAGAACCGAAGGGAGGATGGAGCAAGAGCTGCCCCTTCCCCCTCCAGAGGTGGCTGCAGCCATGGACCCAGCAGTGCCCGACCTGGGCACACTCAGGGGGGTGACCTGAGTGTACAATGGGGTTGTTATCCCAAAATCTCATCCACGGATCCAAGGAATAAGCAGCATCCTGTGGCAAATCCAGGCACATTAAGCTGCATTTAAAGCACTTTGCCCAGCAAGGACAGGCAACTGATCCTCTCAAACCACCTGGGTTCCAAGCACACAGTCAGGGAATCCCTTGGAATGGGCACCCCAAGCTGTCAGAAGAAGCTGTGTTTTATCCATCATTCCCTTCTGAGTATCTTTTCCACAGCTACAGGCACGGGGATGTAGGACCATGGGAATGCAGCATGGACAAGTGTGCTGAGTAGCTCTGATTTCACCTACAAGTAACCGGAATTGTTTTTTCTTTTCACATTTCTGGACTGGAGTACAAATCAAACCCTGCACAAGGGGCAGCACACAGAAATCTGTCTTTTTGCAGGCGTTCCAAAACCACCACGTGCAGTTTCTCTTTGGGAATCTGCTCCAAGATTTGGGAGAGTTTCTCCAGCCGCGCTCAGAACCTTCCCCAGATGATGCCGTGGTGGTTCAAGCTGCTCGAGGACAGTGAGAAACTCAGTTTCAGCTGCAATCTGCACAGGGTGGGTTCCTCCTCTCAGCAGCTTTCACTTTGACCAAACTAAAACCTCAAAGCCACAGAGCTTCTCACCTCTGGCTCCGCGCTCCCCCCGAAACCTTCGCGCAGCACCTCTCGGCACCTCCACCAAACCCAGCCAGCAGCAGAGGTGCTTTTTGGGGTTTCAGTGTGGCAGCAGGGGTTTTCCAGGGCTGGAGGGATTCCACAGCATCCCTCTGCGTGCTGCCAGGCGCTGGTGCTGCCTCCTGCCACCGTTTCACCTGATGGGTTGATGGGCCCTGGAGTGAGATTACGGCACCCTCGAGCAGCTTTCCCACTGCACTCAGCACGCCAGCATCTCCCTCCCCAGCCAGAATTCCCACTGCACCTCTCAGGAAACCTCTGCTCTCTTCCCACGAGGTGAAGGGGAAGTGCAAAAGCATCCCATTGCTGAGCCGTGGGGGCTCCCCAAAGCAGGACACACCCCAGACCTTGCAGCAGCACTCCGAGGAGGTGGCAGCGTCCCCGTCCCACAGCTGGGTCACCTCAGTGCCTGCAGCTCCAACAGCTGCTCTCCCTCTCTCTCCTGTTTTATTTTCTCATCAGGATTTTTCTGGAGAAAACCCCACTTTTTGGCAATCTGGCTCGAAGCACCACGGGGGCACTTTTGGGAGACACCCACCCCTAACTCAACCCATCACCTGCTGGACCCAGGGTGCCCAGGGGTCTGTCCCCCAGCATAGGATCCACACCAGAACTGGGATACCTGTTCCTGATGCTTCAGAGCTGCCATGAAGCAGGGGGCACACAGACCCCATGCCAGGGCCAACCAAGTGTGCTCAGCACCAGCATGGGGGCTTATTCTGGATTTTTTTTTCCTTAAAAACCCCATCCCACCCTCTCAGGAGCCCGTTAAAATCACACCCAGCTCCTGGAGCAGTGGCACAGCTGGAAGCCTGCAGGGGCTACCCCATCTCTGAGGGGGAAGGACTGAAAAGGGGAATTTTCCAGAAGCTGCTGTCCCCACGAGCTGCCCTGTCACCGGAGGAAACGCCTCTTCCTCCTGCACTCCCAGCTTCCTGCCCTGCATGGACCCCATCCCAAACCATCTCCCCATCCCATGGAGGACCCCCAGCCATGTCCCAAGCAGACAGAACAGCCTCCAAACCGCTCCAGCAGGACCCGGAGGGGCAGGCAGAGAAGGGAAAAGCAGGAAGGGCTGAGGAGCCGGCCATATGGGAAGTGTGGGGAGAGCAGGGAAGCCCAGGGGGAGGGGAGCGGGCAGCTCTCCCCCACCCTGGCAGCGCTGGGCGGAGGAGGGAGGGTGCACCCAGGCAAACAAGGATTCTGCTGATAAAGCAAATGTGACTCAATCACACGCTTGTGCAAAGATGTCACAACAGCGCTGAGAAATTACAGGCTCCTATTTCATCCCTCAAGGGCCGGCGCTGGCCCCGCTCTCACAATGCTCTCTGTTCTGCTGTCAGCGGCGCAGCGAGTGCCCCTAATTTACTGGCTGGGAACCCGCTGCAGGGCCAGCCCATAATAGGGGCAGTGTAGTGCTGCTGCCAGGGCTCCTGGGCTGCCAGAGGGTGCCTGATAAAGGGCTCGACGTGGCAGCTCTGTCAGCAGCAGCAGCAGAAGTGGCTCAGAGCAGGGATGTCCCCTCCCGGCGCTTTCGGGGTGTGGGACAGGGGATTGACGGTCCCAGCCCCAAATCTGGCAGAGTTGGGATTTCCCAGGCAAACCTTGCTTGGGGTTGCATCTCTCCAACTTCCTGGGTGTGCTCATGGACCCTAAAAGGGAGGTTTGGGGGACCCCACTGCCAAGGAACAAGGGCTGAGCCAGCATTGCTGTGACTGTCCCCTGCCACCAACCTTCCCCAAGCACAGCCTGGAGCAGGCCGTGCCGAGAGGGGACTGGACCTGCTGGCCCCTTCCCAGCTTCCAAACAGCCAAACCAGCAGGAAAAGACGCCAGCAGAGGGGAAGATGCTCCCTCTGCTCCATAAAGACAGAGGGCTGTTCCCAGGTGTCCTTTCAGCCCTCCCTGATGGGCACCACCAGCGTGGGGACGTGGTGAAGGCGGCACCCAGGCACTTCCCAAAGTCTGCCCACGCTTCCCGGGGAGCTCTGCTTGGAGCTGTTCATCCTCCCTGCAGCCACTGACCTTCGCAGCCTCTGGCTCCACCCCGTTCCCCGAAAAGAGCACGGTGAGAGCTGAAGCACAGTGGTCCCGCAGGTTGCTGGAGCTCATTATGGCCTTTTAATTACATTCAATTGCAGTTTTATGGGCTTACGGGCAAATTGGAAGTGATCTAATTGCCCTTGAGGGGGTGCTGGGCTCTGAGCTATGAAAATCCAAGCAGGATCCAGCGAGATGCAGGGGGAGCTCAGAAGCTTTAGGCTCATTCCAGGAGAAAGAGAAGCTTCCACTCTTGCTGGAGATCCCCCAGGACATCCCAGTAATGAGCCACACACGTGGCACGTGCCAGGCCCACTGGAGAACCCGGATCAGGTGCTGCCCCACTGCCCCAGCTCATCCCAGCCACTGTCCCCAACACCCGGGGATGTCCCCACACTGGGCACCAGGGAGGAGGGATGTGGAGAGGAGACGGGGCTCAGACCTGGGGCCAAGCTCTCCACTCCTGGGGATCCTGCTCCCTTGAGCCCCAAAATGTCCCTCTGCAAAGCAGGCAGGGCGAGAAGCAGCCAGAAGGACGCTGAGTGCTCTGGGAAACAGGAGGTCCCAGCTCCCAGCTTCCCATATTCTCCCTCCAGCAGACCTGGGATGAGCCAAACCCTAAAGACCAAGAGCAGGAGCAGCCCAGCAGCTCTCCCAGCCACTGGCTTTGAGATCCCATGGGCTAAAACATGTTCCTCATTCATTAATGAGCCCTGGAGGTGCAGGATGTGCTGCATCCACCGTTGTCCTGCTGATTTGGGGATCGGCAGGAGGGACAGCACCTGCCCATTGCCTCCTGCTCCCATCTGTGGTCAGCACGGAGAGCAACCATCAGCCCACGTGGCTTCTAGAGATCCTACAGGACAGGCCAAGCTCCATGCTCAGGGTCTGAGACAGCAGCAGGAGGTGAGAGGAGGAGGAGGAGGAGGAGGAGGAGGAAGACATAACCATGAATTTCCTCCGCCTGGCTCCCAGGAACAAGGGCCCACAAAGCACCGGGCAGACGGATTATATTACAGTGCTGTGCGTGCACATTAATCCAGATTTGAGATAATTACAGTCATTCACTTGGCATAATGGGCTTTAATTGATCCAACGGGGCCGGGGCTGGTGCTCGCCGCCAGCGTGCAGCTGGCAGCCCAAGACGCCAAAGCTGCGCCACCACTGACCAGCAAAACCAACGCCGCTTCCTGGTTTCCCAAAAAACCAGTTTCCCAAAAAAATCAGTTAGGGGATGCTGGAGGATCCATGAGGCAAGGCCACATGGACTTTTCCATCTCTCAGCTGAGACCTGGCAAGCCTGGCATGGGCACCGAGGTGTCACCTGGTCAGGAGACATCTCGTGAGCATCCAAGTGGGATGAGCCACCCCTCCAGAGGGCTTCGCTGCTGGGAACTGGGCAAGGGCAGCCCACGGGAACGCTGGTTTCCAGGTCTCCTTGGAGAAATGCCCACCTCCCAGAACCATGCCTGGTGGGAAGTTGGTCAACAGATCCCTGAAGGTCCCTTCCCAGCAGCGTTTCTGTGCTTTAATAGTCACAGAGATGGAAACACAGATGGGCAAAGGAACTCAGAGCCCCAAAACAGCCACCCTTTCCCACCTCAGCTCCTCCTCCACATCTCCACCGATGCCTGGAGAACGCTCTGGAGTGAGCCAGCTCCCTCAGGGACAAACCACCCACTTTGTGCCCCTCAGCTGCGGGTCCAGGAGGAAAAGGAGCCTGGGAACTGGGTACCTACACAGCAAGGTGTGCGATGAGACAGGGAAGGCAGAGCCAGATCTCCTTCCCTAAAAGCAAGTTCCCTCTGGAAACCAGATGCCACGCTCTTCTATCCAGAGAAAGAAACCCTCTTCAAGTCTTACATGACGTGCTGGGGGTCAGTGCCCCACTCTGGGCAGGAGGGGAGGTTTAAGCCCCCTCAACCCTGGCTGTGTGGCCGGAGGGATGGGCAGGCAGGCTGGGTGGGTTGTTCCCCCTTCCCAGGCCAGAGAGGAGGCTTGGGAAAGCTTTTCCCTCCCTCAGGCAGGCAGCAGTAAGGGATGGGCTGCCTGCAAGCTGCCTTTGGGTTTAAGTTTCTGGTTCGAGTCCAAAGCTAATTAGGCTGCACCAAGTCCAATCAGATAGCCTCGGCTAATTGAGCTCGGCACGGACGGGTCAATGTCCAGCGGGGCTCGGCGTTCCAGGAGTTCTGGCAGCCCACAGAGAACTGCCCGGGCCTGGGAAGGGGAAGGACCCCTCACAAAAATGTTCCCTTCATGTACAGGCAGCGCTCCCTGCCAGAGCTGAGCACGGCCCCGGGTTAACCCCTCAGACACCGCCAGCATCGTCTTCCAACCCCAGTGGATGAGGAGGCCCCAAAGGCAACGCTGGGCAGGGATAAAAGGGAGCGAGTGAGGCATGAAATTGGGTGACTTCACCATGCTCTGGTGTCACCTCTCCCGGTGTCACCCCAACAACAGGCCTGGTGAGCCACGGCACAGACCACACACCGCGGAGCAGAACCCCCACAGCACCCAGCAAGGGCAAACCACATGAACTCCAGCCACACGGCTCCTGGAAATGTGACACTAAGGACCCTGGAGCTGGGTGCTCCGTGCTCCCCACACAGCTCCTCCAAAGCTGGGTTAGATGTGTCTGCAGCTGACTGCAGCCTCCAGGCTCGGAGAGAGGGGTTTGTCCGAGCTCTGGGAGCCAGCAGGGCTGTGGGACGGGGCCAGCAGCACTTCCCAGATGTGCCTGGGCATTGCAGCCAAGCACTGGGATCAGGGGGAGCATGAGGAAGACGAGGGGCTCTGAGGAAGGCTCTGAGGAAAGCTCTGAGGAAAGCTCTGAGGAAGCCCTTCCTCGGGTGGGTCTCAGGCCTGCCCAGCAGCTCCCCCAGCTCCTGACTTCTAATTCCAGCCAGGAGAACGACAACATCCAGCTTCCCAGAAACCACAAACTTCTTTTTTGCCTCTAATCCTGCCTGTACTTCCAGGCTGAGCACCATCCAGCCGGGCAGAGAGATGGCAGCCTCGATCCCTGCGCCGGGAACTCCGAGAGAATCCCCACATCCGCTCCCTCCACCCCCGGCTGCTGGGAAAGGCTGCTCCTCTTCAGCTGACAAATGGATGAGACGTTTCATTAATAAACCCCAGCTTCTCCTCACACTTCTGATTACAATCTCTCTGTTTGGATCCGTGCTCATGTTACACGTTCGTCTCAATTATATATTCCCTTCTCCTTAAATCCCCACTTATCTCCTTTACCACGTAAATCACAGAGTGGGCTCTGGTTTGGGGTTGGTTTTTTTTTTCCTTTTGCATAACTTTCCCTGCTCCAGCAGCACTTAGAAAATAAACAGGAATTTAAACTGCAGCATGTCCTGGTAGACTCCGAGCTCATCTTCCAGCAAGGAGGGTCCTGCTCGCCACCACTTGCTTCCAGCCCCACCGTGTCCACAAAGCACTTTTATTTATTTTTTACTCAGCCAAATCCTTGCTGGGGCATCCCTGGGAATATCTTCTCCCACAAATCCCTCGATCCAGCTGGAGCAGAACGTGAGACACCGACCAAAGCAGCAGCACAGGGCCAGCCCAGCCTGGCTCCCCCCGCACTGCCCCACATCCCTCTGGCAATTAAGACAATTGCTTGCATGGAAACCTAATTATATTAGGGAAGTATTTAGTAATTTTTAACTGTTGGGCTGGTGGCTCAGCTCCCTCCCCCTCCCACATTCCAGCAGCGCCGGGCAAGAGTTGCAGCGCTGGATTCTCCCCCTCTTCCACCACTGCTTTAAAGAGCAAGAGCGAGGAAGAGGAGCAAGGTGGTGTGATGGGCTCAGGTGGTGACCCTGCATGAGCTGGAGAGTCCCCAGCAGTTTGCCTGTGAGGTCTGCATGGGATGGCTGGGAATGCCCAGCCCTGGCACGTGGTGGCCTCTTGATGCCACCATGAGAAAAATGCTCCAAGGTCCCCTTGCCACCCCAGGCAGGGGCTCAGCCCTGTGCGTGATGCCCATCTCTGCTGAAAATCCAACACTCCAGCCACGAGGTTTTGGGTGTCCTGGCTGTGCCTCCATCCTCCTCCACTCTTGTACACAAAACTTGGGTGGGTGAGAGCAGAGCAGAGGCACCACTACCCCCAGAGCCCACCAGGCACCCCAAAAATAACACTCCCAGCAACACCCTGGCCCTGTTTGCTCACAGGCTGCAGGAGCAGGAGCCCACCGTGGATTGAGTTCCACCAGGGACTGAGTTCCAGCATGGATTGAGTTCCACCAGGGACTGAGTGCACCATGGAGAGCATCACAGGGGCCTCATGCTGGATCACCTCCATGGGCACACCCACCCTCAGCCCCAGCAGGACCACGAGGCTCCCCCAGCCCATCTCTGACCCCCCCAATTCCCCACTCCCAGCCCTGGAAAGGCCGGAGGTGCCTTTAAGAGGCGGCAGGGGAACGTGATGGCCGCTTTTCCGAAGGCCCATTAATTTGCCAGCGTCACATGCTCCGCAGCTGCAGCCTGGCAGTGATTTATACTCCTCTGAAGTTCATCAGGGGGAAAACTACTTCCCAGGCTCAGCCTATCCCCCTTCCCCTCTCTGCTCCTCTCTGCGGTGCGAGCTGCCCCGCGTCCAGAGCCCGGCGAAAATCCCGCTGCCCCATCCATCACCCCGAGTGTCACCCCCCTGCCCTCGCCAGCCAGCCCAGGCACTCCCCTTCTCCCCAGCATCTGCCAGCAAAAGAAAACTTCCTCTGCCTCCCTCGCCTCCGTGACCCACCGATGAGAAAGTCATTAATTAATAAGGGGCAGCGCTGCTCCGGCTCCTCTGCGGGCTGCAGAGCCCCCTCCTCCCCATCCCCAGGCCCTGTAGCCAAAATAAACGTCAGGGAGGAGGCGGGCATCCCCTCCTCCTGCCGCCACCCCCCTGCACACCGCCGTCCTCCGGGGAGGTTCAAAAGTTCAAGATTTTCACATTTCCCTAACGTTATTTCAGGAAATTGCTGGGGAAAGGAAAGCCGGCGCTGCCGAAAAAGCGATCCAATAACACACAGCATCCAGAGGCAGGGCTGGGTGTGCACCAGGCGTGGCTCTGAGGGAGCCCCATCCCCACCCCGCTGTTTTATTTTTTGGAGCATCTTATCACACCGCTGGCTTTCACCGAGTTTTTCCTAAAGCAAACCCACAGCCACTCCAAAGCAACCCCGGAGGTGGCAGACACCAGGGTAAGCTGCCACAAAGTCCTCGGGTCACTCCCCAGAGCTCAGAGCACCAGCACTTATCAAATTCTAGCAGCTGGTTTGGGGGTGATGCTGCCCCAGTCGGTTCAGAGCATTCCCAAGAACATCCCTTGGAGTAGAGAACGTGGGTGCCACGGTCCTGCGTGCCCAAGGAACGGCGGCTTGGCCCCAGATGTGCACAGGGCTCCCTGCAAACGCGGCCCTGACGCGTGTTTGGGCTCCCTCCTTCCTTCCTTCCTTCCTCTCGAAACCCTTCGGATTTCACATTCGCACAAACCTCAAAAGCGGCCCGAGCCGCACCTGGGTTTGCATCAAAACCAGGCTCAGCGACAGACTTGGCTGCAGGTTCGTGGGAAAGGTTCATGAAACTACTGAAACTCCTGGCAAACCTGAATTTGGGGTTACAATGAGACACGAAACTCGGCTGCTTTCATGTGGTTTGGGGTTTTTTTGTTGCAAAACATTCGGCGCAGCAGCTCTGGGCGAGAGCGCGGCAGCCGAGCGCACGGCAGCGTGTCCACAGGAGCGAGGAATTCGGATACACCCCGGCAGCAGCGTTCCCTGGCAAATGATTAACTGGGATTGGGAGCCACCTCATCAGCCTGGGGGCTGGATCAGCACCACCAGCACGGGGCAGAGCTCTCAGCACTGGCAGGGACCCCAGCTCTGATGGATCCGTGGTCATGGAAGAGCCCGGACGTGCCATAGCACGTGGAATTGTGCCTCAGGCAGGTGCTGGCAGCTCCCTATGGGAGCAAGAGATTCCAACCGTGGTGCTCCTGAGGGTCTCTCATCCCAGCAGGGCACTGCACACCTTTTCCCTGTCCAGGGCAAACCCAGCTGATGGCAAAGAGGGGGTAGGAATCCTTCCCTCCCCAGTATTGCTTCACTCCATCCAGGCAGTAAGGGGGTGGGATGGGTTTGCTCTGGGATTTTTTAAGTTTGAGGAGTTCCTGGGGTGTTTGGAGTTGGAGCTTCTGCTTTGAGCCCACTTTGTCCACGATGGCCCCAGTAATTCCAACTGGAGAGTGGTGATGGAGAGACAACGCCTTGAAAATGAGCAGTGGGAGTATCCCAGATCACCGATTTCCTTGGAGGAACAGTTCTTCCCAAGTATCCACCGCCCCAGCCTCCATTAACCCCTTGCTCTCCAACAGCTCCTCAAGGTCTGGGTGTCACCCAGGCCACCACAGGCGGGGCAGAACCACATTGGATCAGGATCTGCATCTTCCCACCCATCCCTGAGGCTCTTCATGGCCCCGTGGCCAGCAGGGAGCTGGGACAGGGCAGGCACAGAGCCAGGCTGTGACAGAGCTCCAGGCACCAGGCACTGCCTCCGAGAGAAATCACATCCCAAAGGAGGCAACGGGACACCCAGCCAGGTCAACCAGAATCCAGGGCTGATTAAGGAAGTTTATATTAATTAGAGAAATGTGTTAATACCCTGGGAAAGCCACCGAGCCTGAAAGGCTGTGCAGACACCACCTGCTCCCCTGGAACAGCTCAGTCCCTTGTCACCCCAGCCTTCCCCACTGCAGTGGCCTCTGCCAGGTATCACTCCCTTCACTCCCACCTCTTATTTACACCCCTGGGCCACTTCTCCCCCTCTCTTACACATTTTAAAGCTGCCCATCTCAAAGCAAATTCCCAAGGCATCCCAAATGAGGTTTATGGCAGCACAGAACCCAGGTGACACCAGGGCCAAGAAGCAGCGCTGGGATGTTGGGTCACTTTCTGAACCCAGCCCAGGCTAGGAAGGGATTAAGTTCAGTCGTATCTCCACTATAAATAATAATAATCACAATAATGTCATTTTTGCAGTGTGGTTCTTCCAGTAGGGGATGATGAATGTATTTGTAACGAGCGGCGGTAAAGATCTTCAAGCCAGCTAATTAGGCAGCCGTTTCCTCTCCAGACATGCCCAAGCCCCTTTGGAAAAGGAAACGTGGCCTCCAACGCTCCCTCTTTGCTGTGGGAATGCCACCCTGGATCCTGAAGATTAACCAGAAACTCAACTTCCCCGGGGGCACCCTTTGGAATCCCCGATTTCCGATATCCCGGAGCTGCCTCGCGCTGGAGGAGCACCCCGAGGGAGCGGGAATCCCACCAGCTCTGCTCCAAGAGGAACCAAAAACCCCGGGGAGGTGCTGGTGAGCAGAGCCATCCTGGCTGCACTGTGGATGGTGCCAGGGAGACTCAAACACGATGGGGTGGAGAAAGGGGCAGTGCAAGGGACGGGGCAGCTCGGCCCAGCGCCTGCCACCCGTGCTGATGTATTTTTCCGTTCGTGCCCGGCATTCCCAGAAAACACTAACTTCATTATTGATTTCTGCTCGTTTGTCATTTTTATAACCTGGCCAGCACTTCTCCTGAGGGCTGTGACTAATTCCACTTCCCCAGGCTGCAAGGGGTGAGAGCCTTTAACTCTTTCGGGATGGGCACCCACAGAAATCCCAAATGTTCAGTACTTTATCCATGGCAGTGGGGACACCTGCCCTCCCCAGCTGAGCCAGCAGCCAGGGAAAACCCCCAGTGCTGGGAAGGTTGATGGAATCAGCAATCCTTCCCTCCTTCCAGGCCCTTCCCAGTGAAGCCTCGGGATGTTACTCCCAGAGGAGAAGGTCCATCGAGTTAAACGCAGCAGATGCCGCTTCCGAGGGATGGGATATGGGGAGCACCGGCCACGACATCTGCAATTACGGAAAGCCAGATAAAGAAAATCAAATCTCATGCTTCAGGGCGTGGGCTGATGAGTCCAAGGGTCAGGAAGGAATGTCTCTCCCCTTACACAGCAGTGCACAATTGGGTCAGTGCATTAGCGGGTGCCACAAGTCCGGGATTGTTTTTCCCCCTCCTTTTGGAAGCCCTTGGCACAGGAGCTGTGTCTGAGGGAGATGATGCCTCTCCCATCACCCACATTCCTACAGCTCAGAATTCCTACTCCCAGGTGAAAGATGGCACAAGGACCTTGCTCCAGGTCAGCCCTCTGCTCTGTGGTGCTCCTTGCTCCTCTCAGCCTTAATTATTTCTACCCTAATCACCTAAATTAGCACAAAACCCCCCCGAGAAAGGTGCTTTTCTTCCCCAGTGTGTGAAAAACGCTGTGTACACCTCTGGTGCTATTTAAACAAGGAGCAGGAATAATAAAAGCAGCAATGTTGGCTTAGGAAATAATGCACTGGTAAAGGGGATGAATGGAGAGGACGGAGCNCGAGAAAGGTGCTTTTCTTCCCCAGTGTGTGAAAAACGCTGTGTACACCTCTGGTGCTATTTAAACAAGGAGCAGGGATAATAAAAGCAGCAATGTTGGCTTAGGAAATAATGCACTGGTAAAGGGGATGAATGGAGAGGACGGAGCAAAAAAAAACCCCGGATGGTTTTGTTCCCAGAGGTTGGGAAGCGTTTGTGGTAACAGCGGTTGCTCTCACTTCACGCCTCATCCAGCATCCTTTCCCTTCCTTGAGCAACTTCCCTGTGCTACAACTCGCTCAGCTGGGAGGATCTAACCACAGGGAAGAGGGTTCCATTTCAAATTAAAACAAAGCGAGCAAACAAACACAAATCTGATCAGGGACACGTGTCCATCTGCATCGGCCCTTGCTAAGCCAGGCTTTGCCAAGCCACACACTTCCTAATCCCGACGAACAGTTGTTGGCCTTTCCCAGTGCCAAGCAGCTCTCCAGCAGCGATTCCCTGTCACCCAGGCTGGCATTTCCCAACGTGATCTGCACTGGGCACACTCCACAGCTCTCCCCAGACCCCATGGAACCACACCCCACAAATCCTGTCCGAGGGGGCTGATTGGGATTTTATCAAACAAGACCAGTGCAATCTGAAGTATGAAATCAATGCACCCAGCTGCCCTCACTGTGACCAGCTAGAATTTGGGGGGGGGTCTGCAGCTCCAGGCTGGGGCATGGCATCCCTGCCCTCCTGCTGGCAGGAACCCACGGATGAGCCCCCTGGCCAGCATCACCTGCCTGACTCTGCTGCCTCGCTGCCAAAGCTCACTTTGGAATTCAGTGCCAGATGGGCTGTCCCAGAAAGGTGTAAATCAGGCAGGGGGTGGGTGTTGAGCTCCAAACCCACCCCAACCCGCACACCTCACAGCACCACGTGGGCACATCCACGGGCAGGGAGTCACGTCTGCACAGGGGAGGTTGGAAAGCTGGAATTGAAGGTATGAAATGGGACTGAATGGGATTTGGCATGTCCAGACTTGGTCCCTACAACCCAGAGACAAGAAAGCAGGAGCAGAAGGTTGGGATGGGGCAATGGGAGTGGGAGAACAGTTTGCAGGGGAATGTGTCTGAAGGAGCCTGTGGTGGCTTGCATGGGGAAAGGGGAAAAAAAATAAAAGAGGAATGAAACAAAAGAAAGAAAAGGAGAGAAAAGCAGCTGTGGAAGGGGCTAGGGCCAGGCTCTGTGAGGGCTGTGTGTGGCAGCATCTCCAGCAGCACGGAGAGCGTTCCCTCCCTGCTGGGCAGGGCTGGACACGAGGCCAAGGCTTGGAAAACCAAACCAAAGGAAGGAACGGACGGTGCCAGGAGCCAGCAGCGGGGAAGGATCAGTGCAGAACGACAGCACAGAGCTGGGGACAGCCCTGCAGCCAAGGGGAGGAGGAGAGGGCTGCTCTCTGTCCTTGGCATCATTTGGTGCCCTCAGGTCTGGTACTGCAGTGCCCAGTGGGTTCCCCGAGGTGATGGAGACACGAAGCCTCACCTGCCTGCATCCACCTCCCCATCCTGCGACTCGGCAAAGCTCCAGCAATGCCCAAAACCCCCAACTCACACCAAGCCAGGAAATCTTGGCCACCATGGAGACATCCTGCCCCAAAACCATCGTGTTCCAGAGCCCCTGTGAGAGCAGGGGGGAGGAAACATCCCTTCCCCTCCGGCCCCACCCAGCAGAACAGCTTGGAGCAAGCTGGGAACATCACCCATGCTGGGAACAAAGCAGTGGTTGTGCCCTGGGCACTGGGAGAGCTGGGAGGGGAGTTTCTTTTCTTAAGTAGAAAGGCTTGAGGAGTGTTGTTTTTTCCTTTTTTAAATTTTTTTCTTTTTGTGGGTTTGGTTTTTTTTCCGTGTTAACCAAAAATGTCAATGAAACCAGGACTGTTCCCAGAAAAAGGACTTACACAGACGAATTAATTTCATGTTCAGGGGAAGTAACAATGGAGATTCTCAAAAGATCCCATGTCAACAGCTGGTTTTTTTTAAAAAAAACCCCAAGTTTTGTATTGAAACAATTTCTTGTTCCTGCTCCTTTGCAGCGATGTGAAATTCTGCAAAGGCTGAAATCAAACCAAACAGAAAGATTGGGAACAAATCCTGAGAGAACTTCATTAAACCCACCCAACACCTTCCCACACACCCTCAGGCCTGGGTTCCCGAGGAGGGCTTGGTTCAATAGGACAGGAATTGGGTAGGGATGAGGTGACACATCCCTGTGTCCCAGCAAGGCCACCCCAGGGGCAAAACCTGGCTCTGGGACCCCAAATCCGAGCGAGCCCAAAACATATCCTGACCCTGCAGGACACCAGAAGGTAACACTGGATTTCTGAGCTCCAGAACATTAAAAACATCCCCCAAAAGAGAAGGAAGAAGCAGAGGCTGAGCCATGAGTCAGGGCTGCACCACCGTGAGGAGGTGTCCAGGGTCAGCCTGGCAGGATTGGGCTCCGGGTCTCCACCCAGCATTGCAGGAATGGTGTTTTCCTTCATTCCCCAGCACCTCTCCTCCTGCAGGAACCCTCAGCTCTGCCATTTGCCTCAATCTGCTTCAAATTACCCACAACAATGCTGGGCCCCGAGTGGACACGTAAAGTGTCTCAAATTTATTGTAATTTTAAGCCGTCCCTAAAACTGCCCAGACATTGCTGGAATATTTCCTCCTCCTCTAAGACCCTCCAACGACTCTGCAAGGCAGAGAGGGACCCGAGGACAGGCAGCAGGAGATGAGTGGAGCCAGCTGGCTGTGCTGGGGGCATGGGAAGGGAGCACTGGGGGTCCCCGAGGTGATGCTGAGCCCGGGGCAATGTCCCCTGGGCCGTGCAGGGACAGACGGGGCCGAGCGGCCGCTGAACCCACGCTCGGCTCCTGCTCCGGGGAGGGAACAGCCCAGGCCAGAGGGGCTTTGGCTGGGGCAGGACCACCCTGCAGGGCTGAAAGCCCACCAAGGGCAGCCCCTTCCTGTCCCTCAGCTCCCTGCACGGAGCTGGCTTTTCCCAGGGCAGGAACTGGGATGTGCGGGGTGGCTGTGCCGGCAGGGTGACATCGCTGCCACCAGCATCTGCTGCCTTCCACACCACAGAATCTGCTTTGGGTTGGGAGGGAACCTAAAGTTCATCCAGTCCCATCTCCTCCATGGGCAAGGAACACCTTCCGCTATCCCAGGTTGCTCCAAGCCTTATCCAACCTGGCCTTGGACACTTCCAGCAATGGGGCAGCCACAGCTTCTCTGGGCACCCATTCTCTGAGTAAAGAATTTCTTCCCAATATCTCCTCCAAATCTCCTCTCCTCCAGCTCCGAGCCATCCCTGCCAGCATCCCTGCTGGCAGCACCCGCTGCTCCCTGCTGGCATCCCTGCAGCCAGGCAGGCACTGAGCCTCCGCCTGCAGCCAGCCTAATGTTGTCACACAAATTGCACCTGGGAAACTGTTACAAGAATTAATTGATCACGTAAGTACAGTAATTGGAACTTGCAAAGCATAGATAATTACCTTTTATTAGTTCCTGTAGATAATCCATTATGCACTGATTAGGCCTAAGTAAGGAACTCACAGCCCTGGTTTGATTAATGGCAGATTATGGATATTAAACTCAAGCAGGAATAGATAACTCACTGTTTTCCTTCTTGCCTTGGGAGTACATCACCCTAGGAGTTATGGCCAGGAGTTTTCTGAGGTGCTGGGGAAGTCAGGCATGTCTGAAATTCCCACCTGACCCGACCGTGATCCCTCTCCTATGGCAGGTACCAGCTCCAAACTTTTCCCAGTGGCTCAAGATCCCCCAGCCCACATTTATCAGCCTGCTTCCCACCAACAACCACATGTCCTGCAAGGTCTGACCAGCTCCCAACCTGGAGAAATAACTGCCATCATTTTTTAACCCAAACCTCTCCCCTCATCTCAGATGCTCTCATTTCCACGGATGCTTCAGCCATATGTTTATTTTCAACAATCCTCTGCCCAGGACAAAATTATCAATCTGCATTTCCTGCCTACAACTGCTTGGCTGCTGCCTGAGGTCCTTCCTGCCCCACTGCCACATTCCGTGGGGCTGACCCCACATGGAAACTGCTGTCTTCCCTGAGAGGGATCCTCAGTGGGATCTGCTGTAGGATCGGGGTTCTGCTCCGAGGACCATCACTCCCTGTTTGCGGAGCGAGGAGCACGGGATGGGGGGAAACCGGACAAAATCTGCCTGCAGGCTACAGGAGGCTTTATTTAAGAGGAATAAATAAAAAATAAGGCTGTGATTATCTCGGGCCACTCTCCAGCTGCCACCCAGAGACAGAACGGGGAGGAGGGGGGAGCGTTTTCCAAATGAATAAACAAACGCGAGCGGATGTGACATGCCGAGGCACAGGGACGGATTCCTCCTCTCTTCCTGGCTAGATAACCCCGCTATCAGCACGGTGGAGGGGATTAGGAGAGAGGAGAAAGGGAGGAAAACAGCAAATCTGGGCAAAAAGGGGGGAAAAACACCCCTCGGAGAAGCCACAGGAGCGAGGAGGCTGAGTCCAGCGCCAGCCTATTCATCCCGCACGCTCCGCGCTGCCAGGGCTGGGGATGAATGGGATTTACTGCCCATTAAAATAAAGCCCTTTCTGTAGTTTATAAACAATGTCGCTGCTCGGTGGGAGGCTGGACATTTTAGTTCATTAAGCAGCAAATAATCTCTGTCACTTTTTATTTTTAAGTTTATTTACATGGAGGGTTGNCCTCAGCCAGGAGCCGAAGTCTTCTCCAGGCCCCGAGCTCGCTCCTCCTGTGGCCGCTGGCCAAGCCACGGAAATAATCCTGCTTATGTATCAAAAATGTTCCTTACAGGAAAAAGAAATTTATATCTGCCTAAACCCCAGGCATGGGTGAGCGGGGCGTCGGGGCAGCGCTGCTGGGCACAGAGGGAGGCTCAGCAGCCATCCTGGGAACAGAACTGAGCCCTGGGGGAAAGCCAGAGACATCAGCAGCGACTGCCAGGTCCCAGCGTGGCCTGGGACACCGGCGGGAACAGGGATGCCGCGATCAGAGCCCATTGTGCCAGGCGGGAGTGCGAGCAGCCCCTTCCCTTGGCATTACAGGAACACTGCCTGGAAATGCCGCCCTGTCCGGGAGCCTTCCCTTGTGCCAGGGGACACCTTGCAGGGAGGGCAGGGTGACACAGCTCCGGCGAGTCCCTCGTGGCACCTCGCGAGTCCCTGCGAGCACTGGCCCTTTTCCAGAGGCTGGCGGAGGCAGCAGGAGCTGCTCCCGGCCAGGACTCCCCAGCCCCTGGCTCCGCACCAAGGCTCTGCCAGCAAACTCCTCCGGCAGCAGAGGGAAACCTGCAGGACGCTGAGGATGCTGACACCAACTGTTCCTCGAGCCTGCGGATGTCCTACCCTAAAAACAGCCCTGCGCTGGCACCGTGGTGCAGCCAGGAGCTGGCTGAGGGTCCGTGGTGCCCTCTCCACCTCCAGCACAAGGCGCGACAGCGAGGGAACAACTGTGGGAGGGGCAACACACCCGGTTTAGCCTCCAGCGGCCGTAAAGATGCTCTGATGGATTTTTACAAGGGGATGTGAACTCCCTGCTCAGCCTGGGTCAGGGATGCCCTCCTGAACCGTGTTCCCACCACGCTGCTAAGTGGTTCCCGCATCCTTCCCTGCTGCCTCTGTCGGACACCGCCGTGCTCGGCTGATCCCCCCCAGAGACTCAGCCCCGCTCCCTGACGGGCAGAAGGAATCCCCTGCTCGTGTTATCTCGGTCCTAAAGCACTTGAGCAGGCGGCAACCGTGCGAGCCATTATATCATTCACGCGCTATCAAAAGCTCACACAGTGGCACTTAATTACAGCCCCGGAAGCGCAGGCTTCCTTAATAAATCAAAGAAATAAAGTCAGAGATGATGCACTGAACAGAGCGGGTGGGGTGGGGGGAATAAAGAGCTTACAGTTTCCCACTGTGTGTCCCCTTTAGATAACAGATGCTCTCTTCTTAACCTCTCACTTCATCAGATCAGCTCCAGCTGTGTTTGGATCAAGTGCGCGGCCTGGCCCGCGTCCAGCCTGCCTGCTTCCCTGCTCCAATGCCAGCTCCATCCCTCCGGCTCCGGGGCTGGCTGCGCCGGGGTGGCAGAAGGAGGGGAGCCCCGCCGAGCCAGGCCCTGTTTCATTCAGCACATTCGACTCCGTTCCTGCTTTCAGCCACCCGACTCCTTCACCAGAGCATCCCTGGGATTCTGGGAGGGCCCAACGCCAGCCCCAGCAGCATCCTGAGGGTGTCCCTGGCCGGGCTCCCGGGAAGGGCGTGAGCAGCCTGGGAGCCGCTCGTGTCACCGCAGCGACGCTCGGGGGATGTTTGTCCTCGCAGCCCCCACGCCAGCCAGCAGCACTGTCAGCAAACAGCTCCCAGAGGCCATAAATCACGGGAGAAGCCCCCCGGGATGCCCTCCGCTCCTGCCCCGGCGCGCACCACCCACCTCCCTGTTTATCTGGAAGTGTCACCTCCTCGCTCCGCTGGCGCGCAGCCGGGAGCGCCGTGATGGATGGGGCTGCCCCGGCACTCGCAGGAGATCCCTCCCGGCACGGCCTCTGCACCGGCAGCCCCCCCGTGCCGGGCTCCCCATGCCTGAAGCCCCGGGAATGGGAATGTCACGGTGCCGGGAATGCCCAGGTGCTCTTACCCGCCTGCAAACGTGCGGTGCAGCCCAGGAGCCGAGCGGGGATAAAGCCGCTGAGAAATCCCGCTGCTCCTAATCCCCCAATAGCATAAAAATAATGGAGTATTATCTCATCAGGCTTTAACCCACTAATTACCCTGGGGATGGCTTAATAAGGAAGGGACACCCACCTACCAGAGGCAGCCTGAGCCTGCCTGCTGGCCAGTTACACAACAGCACGCCGGGCATCCTTCAGCCCTCCTGGACCAACCCACGCAGGGACAGGGAACCAGGAACAGCCCTGTTCCCAACCTGGGGGATGTCTGAGGGAGCCCAAACACCCACAAGACACCGCTGCTTCCCCAGAGCACAACATGTCACTGCCCCAAACATCCTTGTTGGCCTAGAGGGGAGGAGGCAAGGAAAAGCTGTCTGCTCCCAAACTCCCCAAAACAGCCCCAAAATCTCAGCGGCTTGGTGGAGGGAAGGACCTGCTCGCAGGCTCTCCACCCCACCCTCCCCTCTCCAGCTCAGCTGATGAGAGATCATCCCACCTGCTCCTTGCCAGCCCTCCCGGGCACATCCCGATGCTCTGCGGGACAGCGTGGGAGCAGGCTCTGAGATGGGTTTAAACCCTGCCCTGGCAGCTCGACCTGCAGGTGCCAAGGGCTGTTCCCAAACCCCTCTGCAAGACCAACATCTCCTCACCACAAGAGCCCAAATCACGAGCAGCTTCAGCAAATCTTAGCCAGGGCTCCCCATGAGCCCACGTGTCCCACTTGGTGAGCGGAGCTGGAGCGTGAAAAGCGAGCCGGGCGGAGGGGAGCGCTTGGGTTACAGCCGGGAGCAGCCACGGCGGGGCTGGAGAGGGCTCTGACAGCTCCTGGCTGCTCCCTGGGCAGCGATATCTCCAGATCTCTTACAAATAAATATCATTGCTCATTATCTCGGCATTAAAGTTACATGCTGGGCGAGATGGGCACTGAGCTTTCTCTCGCTAATCTAAAACGGATGCCAGCGCTTCCATTATTAATCTCCCAGGTCCTTGCTGCTCCACCGCTGCCAGCTCTGCCACAGCCACCCCAGGTCCCCGTAGGACAGGGGACAGTGGAGCAGCTCGACAGCCTCTCCGTGCTTGTTCACACGTGGCCTGGCAGCTTCACAACCCGGGCTCCTGGGAGGGGTAAAGCCTCCTCCAGTGCCAGGGCTGGGAGTTTCCTGAGGTTTGGCTTTGCTGAACCCATTTCCACGCGGCAAAGATGAGCAAGGGGCCGTGGGGACAGTGGAGGTTCCCCACTCCACGGCAGCACAGGGTGCAAGGACCCACAAGAGCACCCAGGAGAGCTCTCCTCAAACCTTCCCCTCGACAAGGCTGGTGCCTGCAGACTTGCTAAGCGAGAGCAAAAAAACCTCCTGGCACGAGCAAAACCGAGACCAAAAGCCCCTGGTGGTTGCGTTCACCCCAAGAGCAGCACCCCGGTGTGCCACAGACCGGATCACGAGCTGGGAGCACGTGCCTGGCAAGGCACCGGGCGGGTTTGACGCCCACATCCTGCCGCATCCCGGGCTCCTGCTCCAGCCTGGCACGGAGCTGAGCTGCTGCAGGATGTGGCAGGGCACTGCCCCGCTGCCCACACACATTGGAGTGGCAGTAGCCACTTCCTGCGACGCCAGAGGACCGTGAGTCACCGGCGTGGAGCTGCACAACTCGTCCTGGCCTTCTCTGCAGCTGCAGGGGCACAGCTGCAACACAGGGCCCAGCAGCAGCTCCAGGGCAGGTGTGGATGGCACAGCCACGGGAGACGGGCTTGTCCCTGCTGCTGACAGCACACGGCAGCCCCGGTGCCCAGAGAGCTCAGACTGGATTGCTAAATGTTGGTCTTATAGAGAGAGAATCGCCCAAAGTCCCGATACAGAAAGCTTCCCTTCCCCTGACCACACACAGGTGGACCAGGGGAGAACCAGAAGCAGCTTTTCCCATTTCCCCAGGGTTAGTGCCCCAGGCATCCCCCCAGCCCCTGCTCCCAGCACCATGAAATCACCCACCAGAGCCCCGAGGCACGGCGAGGCGACAGCACCCATCACCCTGGCTGCTCCCTTCCCTCCGTTTCTCCTTTTTAAGAGAACAATTAAACTTCAGCCCTTTTATTATTTATACCAGAGTCTGACCTGGCATCCTCCCGGCTCCTGATCCTTCCCGTCACACCTCACCAGCCCCCAGCCACGCTCCCTCCGTCCCCACAGGGTGAGGGTTCCTTGTGCCAAGCTCTCTCTTGCCAAGGGGGACGTTTCCTGCCTGCCCTGACGTCAGGCAGCCGCGTCAGGGAAATGAATGTGGATTTCAACATCCTTTGGTTCATCAGCTGCTCCTTTCGACATCCCCACAGTAAACCCCCAAAAAAAGCACACCCCGTCACTCCCCCGCATTCCTCCTTCTGCTCACTTGGCTTCATCCAGGAGAGTGTTTGTCACCTCCAAATAAATATTTATTAACCAAGCTGCAGGTGTCTGGGGCTTCCCACCTCCTCTGCTCTCAGCTGCGCTGACACCGGAGCTGTGCCGAGTTCCCAGATGTCAGCTGGGAGCAGCTCCGGGAGCGTTCCCGCCGCCTGCTCGAGCCCAGGATCCAAAGAGCTGCTCCAATCTTCCCACTAAGCCCAGCAGGAAACGCTCTGGATACCTGGCAGCACCAGTGGATCCAGGGGATGATGGATGAAAAGGTGGTGGTGGTGAGAGGGAGCTTCCTCGGGTTTTTGCTCTGGGTAAAGTCGTGGATAGAGTGAAGGGACGCAAAGTCCAACGCCAAGGGTCACTCCTGCAGGACTGACCCTCCCCAGCTCTGCTACTGCAAATGTGGGATAAAGACTTGCTGAGCAACAGAGAAATGGGAGGAAAAAGAGGGAAAAAGAGAAAAGAGTCCCAAGCTTGTGCCTGCAGCACACGGCGGTTCGGCTGTGGGAACGGAAGCCTTCCCAAGCCACATCCCTGGGCACCCCAGATCCCCAGCCAAGGGACAGCGGGAGCCACGACAGAAGGGAAAGCAGGAACCTGAGATTTCGTGGTCCACCACAATGGGGGAGATGCCTATGCCAAGGACAGCGTGTAGAAGGGACACAGGGGTCCCCATCCCCTCTGGGGACAGCCCAAGGCCACCACGCCGCCCTTGACGCACAAAGCAAAGGGATTTGGGCACCTCCAGTGCCCTTGGGGACACCGCTGGGCTCCTGTCCAGCACAGCCTCCTGCCCGGGGTGATGATAAATCCGAGATTGGGAAAGGCTCAGACGCTGCCACAGACACGGGGAGCATTTCCACAGTCTGGCCTCTCCCCCTCCATCCCCTGTCACCGCTGTCACCGCGGCCCCTCGCTCCCTCCCACCCCTTTCGAATTAGCAGCCATCGACCTCCTCCCCCTGCGGAGCTGACATTAATCCGGCGATGTTTGTTTAACAACAGTTCCCATTGATCTGTAGCCTGATCCTCCGAGTCAATACAGGCCTTTGCCAGGGTCTGGAGTGCAGGATCTGGCTCTGGAGTGGCCCGGCAAGAGCAAGGCTGTGCAGGCTGATAGGATCAGATGCTGTCAGTGCTGCTCTGGGACCCATTAGCTTTAATTAGCTGATGATGCTGTAGAGGCCACATAAAACAATGAAGGGGATTGATCCCTCGTGTAGCACTATTGACAGTGGAGCTGCATCTGGGATCAGTTTGGTGCCGGATGCATCTGTAGGGTCTATAAAACCAAGGCCTGTTTTCTTTTCCTGGTTTTGGTTGGTTTTTATTTTTTAGCTTTAATTTTAAAATCCCATCATGGTAGGGCTGCCAGGTTAAAAGCAAGAGAGGAAAAAAAAAAAAGGGAAAAAAGCCAGGGAGCAGGGGAGCCCTGTCTGGTTAGGGCACATATAAGTACTTCCACCTCCCTCCCTGCCAAAGACCCTCCTGTGGATTGCACACGCCGGTCATTAGGTCATTAAGGCACTGCTTCCAGGTCACTGTCATTATCCCACTTGGAAAACAAGCCATCAGCTCTCCGTGTCCTTTGCTCTGGAGGGCACATGAGACCCTGAACCACCTGCATTCTGCACAGCCCTTCCCTCCGTGCAGTGTCACCCATCACACCTCCAAAGCTCTGCAGTGTCACC
>VZRS01002268.1:216-25364 GCA_013398055.1 Ifrita kowaldi | reverse complement strand
GGAGGGGGTGCAGAGCATCTCCCGATGGCAATGGGGCACAGCCAGCAGCTCGAAGCTCTGCACTTGCAACCGGAGCAGGGGAGATGCTCTGGAGGTGGGGAGCAGAGGCAGGTGGGGGGTCTTGTGTTGTCTGGGAGTACAGCCATGTCCAGGTGCACTGGGAAAGGGCCAAGTGGAAATCCCACAGGGTCCCACTGCCACTGGGAGTTTGGGGTATCGGTGGGGTATGGCACCAACAGGCCGTTTCCTCATTTGAGAGGGGATGGGAGGACGGGCAGGGCGAGGAGAGGGGCAGGTGAGATGCCCACAATGACCCACTGGCAAACAGCAAAGGTGCTGTCCGGAGAGTCACACCGCTCATGCCTGGGCTCAGTAACACTGGGAAGTCCCCGATCAGACTCCCACCTGGACAAAACACCAGGCACCCCAGATGGGAGACCAGAGACTGGGTTGTGTCCTTCCCATTTCCTCCAGCAGCAGGGGATGGTGGGTGCGCAGGGAACCCCTTGGATGGATGTGCTGTTTATTAATAATCATCGGAAAGTTTTCCAGTAGACTGAGCTAAAGCCCCAAGCCCACGGGGTCTGCAGGGAGCAGAGCCTCCCTGGACATCACTATGAGCAGAGCCAGTTCCCCTCCAGGCTCACTGCCAGCACTGCAATGGGATTTTCTTACCAAGACCCCCTTGCAGATTCCAAAATGACATTTGAGCCCACTCTCCATCTCCTGCACAAGCATTTCCTTCTCTCAGAGCCAGCTGATGGCTGAGCCTGTTCTCCCATGGCCCCCACTCTGTGTAGCCAGCCAGGGCAGTCAGGAAGTGTGACAGCCCCATGGCTGGGGACACCAAACCTACCTGGGCTGGGTTTGGCAGGGATCTGGGGGTTACAAAATTCCCCTTAGCCCCATCCTATGATGTTCAGCTCAGGGTTTGGCCACCAGCCATGCATGGCCAGCCCCTTGCCCAGCACCCAGCTCAGGCCATGGCCCCATCTGCCAGCACTACCAGGTGCCCACTGCCCACAGACACAGGGAGAGTGGCTGTGTGCCCACGGCTGGCACCGAGGGACTCGTGGCAATGCCATGAGAGATTCACCCGGGGTAGCTCATTGCCTTTAGAGCCCCCATGGGGCTCGGAGCAGGGTTGGGCATGAGGGGCATCGGACATGGGGACTGTGTGGCCAAGCTCTGGTCCCAACTCAAACTTTCCCAGTACAAGTTTTTGGTCCCGTTTGGGATTTTCTTTATCCAGGCAGAGTTGTGGCACTGTGGTGAAGGTTTTCTTCTGCTGTGACAACAGGGCAGGACAGAGTTGCCTGCTAGGGTGAACCCTGGCTCCTTGGGAGCCTTTTCATCCTTAGTCATGGCACGTGCCCTGGCACATCCCAGCTAAACCCACCACCTGCTCCCTCAGCCAGAGCTTCCCTGAGATGCTTAAAGTGAGCTCCGGCCTTTCGGTGCGTGTCCCTGGGGGCAGTGACGCAATTTGGGAGAGGTACCATCCCCTTCAGCAGCACCGCTTGGAGCAGCACATCCCCCTGCCCCCGCATGGCACAGCTGTCCCCCGGTCACAAACCCTGTCCCCAAAGAGGGCTTCGTGCTGCTGCCCTGTGCCCCGCTGGGAGCTTTGAACTGCACCTGAGCTCCCTGGGGAAGCACGTGCCGGAGGAAAGCAGGGCAGCCCTGGCCGGGGCTGGAGCACCGGCGCTGCCGCTCTCCCAGCTGCGTCCGCAGCTGGCAGCAGCCGCCGGGAGAAGTGGGTCACGCGTGGAGGCCGCCGGGAGCCCGGGCCGGCGGCAGCCACTTCCCAAGACATGATTCAGCAGCTCCAGAGGTCGGGGCTGGGGAGGGGGCAGTGGGCGGCTGCTGGTGGGGTCGGTGCGGGGTGACCCGCCCAGCACATTTTGGGTGGGCACGCACACAACGTGCCGGGGGCTGGGAGCTGCCCCAGTCAGCCTCTGCTTCACCAGTGTTGGGCTGCTGTTCCTGCTCACCTTGCTGGGGAAACTGAGGCAGAAAGGGGTTTGCACAGGTGTGGCCAGGGAGAAGGAAGGGGGATGCGTGGCTGTGGACCCCTTTGGTGCAACGCCCACGAGCAGAGTGGTGAGAGTAGGTAAATCTGTGAGCACTTCTGTGGTCGGGGTTGTGACCAGGGACTCGGCTGTGTCCGGTGGCAGAGGGTCTCTCCCTGCTTACATGNGAAACTGAGGCAGAAAGGGGTTTGCACAGGTGTGGCCAGGGAGAAGGAAGGGGGATGCGTGGCTGTGGACCCCTTTGGTGCAACGCCCACGAGCAGAGTGGTGAGAGTAGGTAAATCTGTGAGCACTTCTGTGGTCGGGGTTGTGACCAGGGACTCGGCTGTGTCCGGTGGCAGAGGGTCTCTCCCTGCTTACATGCTCCATCCCCTCTCCATCCCTTCAGAGCTCCTGAGGGCAGGGAATTACTTTTTCCCATGTGGGAAGGGCTGAGGGTTGCAGCACTTCTGAAATGAATCTGGGGCCTGAACCTGTGCCCAAAGGTTGGAGGCAGGGAGGCAGCACTGCCCCCCAAAAGGCAGTGATGGGGGGTCTGCAGTGCTGCCATCCTGCAGGAACCCAGCCCAGCTCCCTCTGTCCCATCCCACCCCTCCATCCCCAGCCTTTCCATGCTTTGCAGATGGGGAAACTGAGGCACAGAGCTGGGCATCATGTTCCCATCCCTTGTGGCTGCTGCTGGTGCTTGAACCCACAGCAAACCCCTGGGGTCCTGCCCTGGCATAATGGGTCCCTGATCTCACAGGGCTCTGGGACCCCGGGGGACACAAACACGGATAATGGGGGCTATGGCTGAGCAGCCACCGGATCCTGGGAATCTGCGCTCTGTGGTTAAAACTATGTCGCTAATTGACAATTTCCTCGGTGGGGAGCTTCGCCCCGGAGGAAGCAGTGTCTCATTGCCACGCTCCTCTTCCTCCTCGGGAGCTCAGGGACCTCTGCAGGCTCCATCTCCCAGCTGCCTTAACCCTTGCTGGAGCCGGAGCAGGAGTTGGGGCTGGAGCTGGAGCCGGGAGCTGCTCACAGGGGGCTGTGCCTCCTGGCTGAGTGCTTCCCAAGTGGGCCAGCTGGGAGCCCTGGGCCGAAGCTCTTCCGTAGCCTCCCCATGCCCCCAGGCTCGTTGCTCCACCTCAGTTTCCCCATCTGTTATGTAGGAATGAGTCCTTTTTGAACCCTCCCTCAGCACAGAGCTCACACAGGGGAGCCCAGGTGTGCCGGGGGAGCAGGGCAGCCTTCAGAACCTGCACCAGCCCTCGCTGTGCAGTGCGGGAGCCCCTCCAGCACGTGGCCATCCCTCCCCAAGATCCCCTTTTTCTCCTTCCAACATTTTATTGGCAACACTCTGAGACACGGGTGGGGGATGCAAACACCCAGGGGTGGCCCAGCCCTCCGCAGCACAGGGGCTGAGAGCACCCAGGGGTGAACATCAGAGGGGGCTTGGGACCCTCAATCCTTTTGCAGATCCTGGCTAAGCCCAGGCCACCAGGGCTAAAACCGCAGCCTGTCCCGGCCGGCACTCACTCCCACACCCACACACACGTACCACAGGCACAGATGTGGGACCACAAAACTTTATGGATCCCAGCAGGGGATAAAACCCAGGGATAGTTTCTGCTAGATCCCAGGAGAACCTGCACCAAATGTTAATGCTGTGCCAAGTGCAGGCAACACAACCTGGCTCAGCCAGCACAGGCTGTGCCACCTCCACAGGGCTTCTCCATCACCGTTCCCTCTGTCTGCACTTCAGATCCATCAGATTTCCAAATCTCCGCCTTCTCCATCACTCCTGGTGTGCTCTTTCCCCCTCAAGAGGTGTAGGAGGAGAAGCAAAAGGTTTGCCAATGCAGGATCAGGCCCCTGGATTTCGACAGCTGCTTAGTCTGAGCAAGCACACCTGGATTCAGACAGTTTGGAAAGAGCTTTTAAAATATGAAAGCACTCCTTGGATGCCAGACGTTATTGTGAGCTCTAGGTTAAAATAGCAAAAAATCTGAGTAATGAGTCTGGCAATGCAGAGACCCTTTTTTTTTTTTTTTTTCCCAGCTGAATCGAAAAAGTATGGGTTGAATCTACCCAAAAATGGCATTTAAAGAAGTGATTTTGCAGCTACCCCCAAAGCCAACGTGTTTTGCGGAGGTGTCCATAGGGAAAGGCTCCGTTCCTGGCTGGTGAAGGGCACATTTCAGGGCAAAGTGGCTCAGAGAGGTGCAATATCTCTCTTTGAAAAGGGCACCCTGAAAAGACCGGCAGCAGACAAACCTGTCCCACAGTTTGTTCTGTGCTTGTGAATGGTTGCAGTCGAGCTGGGGAGATGTTCTTTCTGGGGACAAGGAGAGCCAGAGAGCAGCAGGGCTCTGCTCTGCTGGCACAGGCACGCATAAGGGACATTTCCCAGCCTAACAACCACTCCACGAGCAGTGAGGGGGTGAGTGAGGGTTTAATAAGCTCAGTCTCAAAACAGCCCCTTCTCCTATGGCTGCGTTGTCTCGCTGATCACAGCTCCCGGGACCAGCCCTTTTGGCTTCTTCATGGCCAAGGCAGCTGTGTGGGGATCCCTGTGGCACATCCCACACCAGCCACCACCTCGGGGCTGCCAGCAGCTCTTGGGATGTCCAGAGAAGAGCCTTTCCCATGTCCCCTGTCCCCGTGCTGCCCTTGCATCGCTTGCAAGCCATGTGGGGGTAGAAAAATCCCACTCAGCACCCTGAGAGCTGCAAGGACATCCAAGGTGACCACGGCAAGCAAAGATACAGAGGGTGAGCGGTTTCCCCGGCCAGTTTCCCTGGCTGTGGCTAAGGATGGGTGGGTACCAGCCGTGACAATCCCCTCCTCCAGAGCCGGCGGCGAGGGCCAGGGCTAGGCTCTGCCAGCCGGCCCCTTTAATGAGGCTGCGGCGGCGGAGCGCGGCCGCGCCCGGACGCGGCTCGGCGAGCGCTCGCCTGTGGAGCTTCAGGGCTCATTAACGGCAGGGAAATGTCAGGACAGCCCTGGCCAGGCTGGCAGGCGCTGAGGGTGCCTGGGGAATGCAGAATGCCGGCTGGCTGGCGATCCTGCCCAAGCACAGGCAAGGCTGAGCCGGAGCTGCTGGAAATCGCCAACATGGGAGCATTGGATGGGAGAGCTGGTGGTGGATACCAGCAACACAGAGGTTCTCAGTTTTGGTGGAACATGGGCTGCATCCTTGTGGGTGTGTGTTACCCACCTCTCTACCCAGCCAGGGGTCTTCTTCCAACTCCAGGGGAGGTCAGTATCCAGAGAAACATGGGAAAGCCACTTCGGCGCTGTTAATTCACTTCTCTGGTGAAAGCTGTCCTTACCCCTACCCTAAAGGTCCATCCATGCAGCCAAGAGCCTTTGGGCTGACCCCACGCATGTGCTCGGGGAAAACACCAGCAGTGAGGAGTTGGAGGTGTGAGTTGTGCACACAGAAGCGAGCAGGACATGCCCCTGGGGGTTTCTAGCTCATGTCCAAGTGTATTTGATGGAATCTTTGCTGCTGAGTCCACTCCCAGCCTCACTGGGGTGTCCTGGTCCCTCTGCCTTGGGCATTGGGGCGCTACAGCCTCCGAGCACGGTTCGGTGTTGTGCTGGATTCTGCTCCCAAGGCTTTGCAGCGGGGTGTGGGCTTCACCTGGAGGAAGGCCAGCTCCACGTTTCTCTCAGCTGTAGAAGAAGTTGAATTTAGCTCTAGTATGTGGATGGGGGGCTCGGCCCTTTTCCCTCCAGCCCTCCCATGACGGAGCTGGAGATGTTGCCCACCACCATCTCCACCTGTCCAGGAGCTTTCAGAGACAGGACACTGGAGCAGGCAGGCACCATCCTCTTCTTACTCATCAGGTTTGCCTTTCCTGTCTTGCTGAGCTGTGGCACTGACACGGCTGACACCTTCCTCACCTTGGTCTGGGTAAACACCCAGGCAGCACCCACAGCCTTTCCCCAGCCTGAAAAGGGGACGATGGGCTACAGGTGGCCGGGAGGAGCAGGGGGAACGTGCAGGCGAAGCGGTGAGACAGCCCTCGGCATAATAAATAGCAGCATCACACACCACCTGCCTACCCATTATCAGCTGCTTTGTAGGCACCCAAGCAGAGAGGAGTTGGAGGGAGAGGTTTGAAAAGGGACACGGAGAGGCTCCAGGCTGCCTTAGAGTTTCTCCCACGTAGAAGGACGAGGCGAGAGAAAACATGAAAGCATTGGTAGGTTGAGTCACCAACCCTGGAGGGATTGAAGAGAAGTGTAGATGTGGCACTTGGGGACGTGTTTCAGTGGTGGGCTTGGCAGTGCTGGGTTAAGAGCTGGACTTGGTGATCTTAAAGGCCTCTTCCAAACTAAATGGTTCTGTGGAAATCTAGAAAAAAGAAGGCTCCAAGTGCTGGCTGGGGGTTCAGCTGAAGCTTCCCAGCAGATCTGAGGGGTCATGAGTATTTTCACCCCATGGTTTGCAAATAGGATAGGTGAAGTATCAAGGGTTTAGATGCTCAGGAGGACCAAGCAGCATCCAGGCATCCTCTTTCCCGCTGGGGAGGCAAGGAGGTGGCTGGGCTTGGAGATTTCCTCCATGCAGGATTTGCTCTGCATGCTCTGGGGAAAGGGAGGAAGGTGGGGGAGATGGAGGAGCCACTCCTCCTTAACAGAAAACAGGTTTCCAGTAACTGCAGTGGGTTTGCCCCTTAATTATTTCCTTTGGCTCTGCTACTGGGAATGGTTGTGTCCTTAAAGTTGTTACAAGGGCAAAAGAGAGAGGAAAAGCAATCCTGACATCCTGTCCGCTGGGTCCAGATGTAGCTGGCAGAGTACAAATTAGTGGGTGCAGAATGGAATCGCTTAAAAAGAAATTTAATGAGATCGGTATGCAGGCATCTGGTTCCTATCAATCATCATTTTGTGTGATATGCAATGGTAAATATCATCTTTTAATGACTCTGATGGAGAAAAAGAGCCCAAACCACACACACACACACATGCATAATGATCCGAAAAAATTCCAGAGCCCGAGAGGTTTGAACTCTCAAAATTTTCTGTAGATGGAAAAACCCCAACTGACACCTCTTCTAACTCACTATTGTTGGAGTTATTTTATTTCTTTTACTTTTTGTCTCCTTTCCTCTGGTTATATTTAACCTTTGTGTGAAATTAATCTTCTCTGTTTATTAACAACTACCACTGAGTGAGCCTCCTTCCCTCTTCTTTGTGGTTTGACGGCTCAAATATTTGCTCCAGGCAGAAGTTCTTACTGCAGGCGCCTGCTGCTCTCCAGGGAGAGGTGGCTGCAGGTCTCTGGCCATCCATGGGTTTGTTTGAAGCAAAGATGTTTTGGGCACCTCTCTTTCAGTTCTGCACCAAAGAAATCCAGCAGACACAGGACTGAGCACATGGGCTGAGGGTTTGCTGCTTTTCCATCCCCAGCACCGCTGCTCTCCTGATGGCAGATCCCTTGGAAAAGCTGCAGGGCTCAGCTCCTGTGGGGACATCATCTCAAGGGCCTGCAAAGCAGGGAAAGGTTGGAAACCAAGTACTTGGATCCTTCATTGGTCCAGTCTCACCCAGGTTGGGGTATTTTGGGGGTTTGGTTAATTTAATTTGTTTAATAAGTTTAATTTGGTTAATAAAAAAATAGTCTTTGCTCCTGGCATATCTGGCCAAAAGTGGGGAGAGGTGAGATGATGGTCCCAGGGTCTCCTTTTGGTCCTTCTCTTGTTGGGGACACACTGTAATTCCTGGTGATGCAGAGGTCAGCCCCCACCTTGCTATTCCCTTTCTGCTTCAGACCAGGAATTTTTCTCAGCTCATTTCCCATGCCTTCAGGACATCCTGCCCTTCTGCTGAGATAAAATAGAGCTTTTCAGGGAACTTCCAGTGGTTTGGGGTTCAGAGGCAGAGGCATGCAGGGAGCAGCTGGCAGCCTCCATCCCCTGGCTGGGGCAGCAGGTCCCGCTTCCAGTGACATCCCCTGCTCCCAGTGCCTGGGGGATGCCTCTTAGGGGGAAAGATTCACTAGCAGGGATGGTAAAACCCTCAGCTCTGACCCCAGCAGGATGATCCCTGTTGGAGCTAGAGGGCTTTGCTGGGTGACTGGAGCTGCAACAGCTTGAATGGAGGTGGGGAGGGATGGGATGGGATGGGATGGGGGCAGAGGGATGCTGAGTCCCGTTGGAAAAAATGCTCCCATTAAACCAGAGTGGGACGTTTGCCCTTCTGTGGGGAAATGCCCAGGGCAGATGTCTTAAATCCTGGGAATGATGTTATCCATGCAGCCCTGGCCAGCTCCATCCCCCAGCACCTCTCTGACAGCTCTGAGTGAAGGACTGAGCATCTCCGTGGCGGCAGGAGCTGGAGACAGCCAGGCCTGGGAGTGATTTCTCCCGACAGGGACCAGATGTGTCAGGAGAAGCCGTGCCGGGGGGAGGAGGCTGCACAACAACAAGAGGAGTTTTGTCATGGGTCCCCTCTGGGTTTTAAAAGCAACACCTTCTCCCCCCCCTTCCACCTTCCTTCCTCCCCCACCCTTTCCACCGCACACTCTTCACACCTCCAAAACCTATTTTGGGCCATCTGATGAATCCCAGATGCCTTGGGGAAGCAACAGAAGCGGTGGTGCACTCCAGGCGCTGCTTCACGCCGCTTCCTTGGCAATGCCCCCAAGCTTTCACAAGCCAAGGGAGCGGGGGAAGGAAGGGAGGGGGGGAAAAGGAGGATAACAAATTGGTAAAGGAGCCTGGTACTCAATATTGCGATTATTCACGGAGTGCTGAGTGGGGAAGAGGAACCCACCTGGTTCTGGAGACAAGCAGTGATGGTTGGAGAGAGAGGTGGGATGGGCTCAGGTTCCCGTGGTTTGGGATGGTGCTTAGGAAGGGGGTTAGGGAGGGGAGGAGGCAGTCTGCCTGGAGCCAGGAATGATGGGGGACAGCCTGGGAGCACTCTGCTGCCTCCCAAGCATCCTTCACCAGCCCAGGAGCCAGGGAGAGCCCCGTAGGAGGGAGAGAGCTGGGCAAAAGCAGGGAGCAAACACTGACGTGGTTCTCTCCTGCATAAATCAGGTGGAAGGGGGTGGTTAATGTGACTCAAGTGTCAGCCTCAGCTGCAATGCTGGCATGGGTGGTGTTGGCACTGGTGGCTCCAGCCCGGTACCCTGTCACCTTGTGCCCTTCCACTCCCTGCCCCCTCCAGCCCTCCACCTCCCTGGGAAGCTCAGCATATCAGCTGCGACCACAACTTCATTTCTTTCAGCTGCATTTCATTGGGGTTGATTTAATCCTGCAGAAAAGAGGGTCCCCAGCCCCTCCCTGCCAGAGGGGCTCGTGACAGTTTGGGGTATCCTTGTGCTGGGGGAAGTGTCACAGATGAGCAGTGGCATCAGCTCAGGGCTTAGGTCCTGCTGGAGACTCTGGTGGGGCTGATCCATGAAAGCTGGAGGCAACCAGGACAAGGGGAGACTGTTCTGGGTGGCAATGCAGAAATAGAGCCCATGGGACCAAGGGAGAGGGGCAGGGAGAGGCTGAATGGGGTAAAGAGGGGTTTTCATGCTCATCTCCAGCTCTCTGAGGCAGGACGTGATGTTTCGATGTATGTGGGCACGTATCCAGCACCTGGCACACTGGGGTGGCATCTCTGGGCATCAAGAGCTCAGCCTTGCCTCTGCTTTGTGGATGAATATCCAGCTGTGCTGACCTTGTAGCAGATGGGGTTTGGGAGAAAGGCATCAACCTGCTGGTTTTCAGACAGCTGAATGCTGCAGCTCCTGGGGAATTCGATAGGAAAACCAGGACGCAGGGGGTGGCTTCCAGCATCTCCATCCCTCCGTGCTCGGCTCTAACCCCTCAGCCTGCTCTGCCCCTCCTGATGGCATTTCGTGTCTGTTCTCTCCGGAAGGTTTTTTGTGAACTTCCCCTCGGCCAAGCAGTACTTCAGCCAGTTCAAGCACATGGAGGACCCGCTGGAGATGGAGAGGAGCTTGCAGCTGCGCAAGCACGCTCGGAGGGTCATGGGGGCCATCAACACTGTGGTGGAGAACCTCAATGACTCCGAAAAGGTCTCCTCTGTCCTGGCCCTGGTGGGCAAGGCCCACGCCCTCAAGCACAAAGTGGAGCCCATCTACTTTAAGGTAAAGGATAGGAGCAAAATGATCTTTGGGCTGCTTTAGGAAGAGGGCAGGAGCTGTGGTGAGCTGGTGCTGCCTGTCCTCGGCTGGAGAAGCTCAGCTGGATGTGGGGACTGCTCCCCACACAGCTGGAGTGTCCCACTGTGACACTGTCCCATGGAGAGCACCGTTCCCACTCACAGCCAATGCCAGAGCACCCAGCACCTCCCCCTGCCCAGGGAAACACACCTGGCTGTGTCCTTCTTCTTTTGGAAATTAAGCATGATAGCAGGGACTCAATTAGTTGGCTAATTAGCTGGTTAGAGCTAATAACACCAAAATCACAGGTTTGATCCCCACATGGCCTCTCACTTAAGAGCTGGACTTGATGATCCATATGGGTCCCTTCCAACTTGGAATATTCTGTGATTCTGTAAATAATTTGAGGTGCCCAGACTGGAGAGATGCTTCAGCCTGCAAGCAGCTCCCTGCTCATGCCTGGGTCTTTGCCCTGCTGCCTGGCCAGGCTGGTTACCTGTCCTGTCTGCTCCCAGGGGTGTCAGCAGACCTCCAGGATATCTGTGTCCTACAGGCAGCAACGGGACTCAAGTGTTTTTGTAGGAAAAAGCTAAACTTGCTGTGAGCAGCTCCCTGGAGAGTTACTAACCCCTTGCTTGCTGTCTGCCTCTCCCCAGAAACTCACTGGCGTCATGCTGGAGGTCATTGCTGAGGAATACCCCAACGACTTCACCCCGGAGGCACACGGAGCCTGGACCAAGATGAAAACCCTCATCTACACCCACGTGACGGCGGCCTACAAGGAGGTGGGCTGGGCTCAGTACCCCACTGCCACCCTGTGAGCACCTAGGGGGCCACGAGAGGGGCAGGGAGGGCTTCGCTCACCCCAGGACTTCACTCTGGTCTCTTCTCAAGATCTTCGCTCAGTTTGGGGAGCCCAGTAGGGCCAGTTCTGTCAGCTGCCAAGTCACAATTTGATCTCCATGGGGTTTAAAAACAAACCAACTAAGCCAAAAATCACAGAACCATGAAGGGTGTGGGTGGGTTGGGGTGAAGCAGTTGCAGGGGACGCTGGAAGGGGATGCAGAGGGCGAGGGGAGAGCATTGGTTGTTGGCTCCATCTTCCTGTCCTGGCCTGTCCATCACCACCTCCCAAATCCTGCACCTCCCCTGAACCATCTCCAAGTCCCTTGCACAAGTGCTGCTGCCCTGTTCACTGACGAACAACACAACCCTCACTTTCCATGCGAAGCCCCTGGGTAAACCTGGCTTTTGGGGGCACACGTGGAGACCTCCGACTGGCACCGAGAATGCTTTGCTTTGCACTTTCTGTATCACCCGGCAGGGCCGACAGCCGGAGCCACCCTGGGTGCCCATCACCCTGTGCTCCAGGCGGGCAGCAGCCCTCACCTCTCCTGTCACCCACACTCCCTGTCCTTGGCTGGCTGCTGCAAACCCTCCTGGGGTGGGAGAGACGTGCTCCCACAGCACGAAAGAGTGGAAGGAGGGGGACGCCTTTGGGCTGCCTCCCCTCATGGCTCGGGGCATGGTGTGTAGGTGGGATGCCTGTGCCATACGTGGGGAGCTGGTGAGTCCACCCACTGCCCTTCAGCTCTCTGAGGATGGGCTTGGGTGGCACACTGCCCTGGCAGCTGGTGTGTGTAGGTCTGTCTGTCCAGCTCTGCCCTCTCACTGGGAATGGGGATCAGGCTGTGACCAGGAGGGGGGAAGATGGCATAGACATATCAGGAAGGATTTCTGGGTGTGAGGAAAGGTCCCTTCTCTGTTAAAATTAATAAATACCTTGTACAGAGCATATTCCTGCCCTCGTGGTGAAACTGGGCTCCTCTGAATAAAGTGCCTGGTAGAAATCAGCCCCTGCAGGAGCTGTGTCCCTCCCGGGGACAGCAGTGCTCCTGCCTGTGCCTGACAAAGGCTTCTCCCACACCCCCAAAATGTGGCTGCAGGGCTTGGAGCACCCATCCCGCCTCCAACACCGACTCCTCCTGAAACTGTGGGTGAGTCTGCCTGGTTTGTGCCTCAGTTTCCCCTGCAGTTTTGGAAAAGGGAGGAGAAGCAGCCCCGTTGCCTCCTGTCCACATGAAGTTGGATTTACAAGATTTCTGGGAACTGATTGGCAAAGGATTGAGGATGAAATGTCAGATGTGCTGGGAAGCTTTGGAATCCTTGCCACCCAATATTTCTCTAAAGGCCTCTGCTATTTTTAGAGCTCTAACATTAAGGGCAATGTTATCTGTTGAAGTGGGAGGAGGGTTCCCTTCTGAGATTTCCTCTGGCCTCACTCCACTGCTGTCCTGGAGAGCTGGCAGCTCCCTGAGAGAGACCAGCTCCTCTCCTGGATGCCAGCTGGATAGGCAACAAGCCCACGGTTCCAACTGGGATCCCCACAGCCACCTTGGGGACATCCCCCACTGTGGGGACGCTGCTGGAGGGGGCAGCGGTCACTCCCCCAGGCTGACCTCCCTCCCCCAGAGCAGACAGACAGGCAGAAACTCCTGCTTTGCTCACCTGTGCTTTTAATCATCCCCAGGGACAGGTTTATTATGTCTCAAAAGAGCCCCAGGACTCCAATAATGTCACTACAGCCACTCTGGCCTTGTAGTTCTTTCCTTCCTACATCCCACATCACCACTGATGGAGAGGAGAAACGGAGCCTGGGGCAATGGCACGTCCTGGGCATCCATGGAGGGCTGGGTGGCAATAACAGCTCGGGCACAGCTGTCCTTGGCATGTGCAGGATCCAGGGGGCTGTGAAAGGAAGGGACAGGCACGGGGTGACAAGTGATGCTGCTTTGCTCATGGGGTGGGCTGTCAGTCAGGGTCAGCACCCCCAAAATTCAGCCCACCAGCCTGCACTGGTGAAGGTGCCAGCAGCTGCTGTCTCCAGCTCACACTGGAGTGTCACAGCAGCTGCTCGTCCCTCGAGTGTCAGTGGAGGCATCCCTCAAACAGCTCTGCTGCCTGGGGCAGGGATGGATGGGGAAAACCTGTTCAGCCATTGACTTCCCTCCAGTGCAGGACTGGAGAGGGATCACTCGGATCGAGACTGTTAGATGATATTTGTGTGTGTGCACATCACGGGACTCTCTCGAGCACAGCTCCGCTGACTCCTGCCAAGGCCTTGAGGCCAGCAGCACATATTTCTGATGAGTTCACGTACTCCCTGTGCTCTGCGGACGCTGGGCCAGGGCTGTTTCCGTACAGGGATGTTTCATCTTTAGACAAAATTTGCACATTAACCTTTGAGGTTAATAATCTCCAGGTGGGAATTTTATTTTTGCAGCGCAAACCCTTCCCCTCCATTCCGACAACCAAAACTGGGCTCCCAGTCCACAGAGAAGCCACTTTGGAGTGTCTGGAAATTCTCCGTGTTCATACCCGACCTACCCGCGTGCCTTGGCTTTTGGGGAGCAGCAGCAGCGAGGTCCCCCCACCTCCCCTTTAAATGGCGCTTGGTTTCTCCTGTGTTTTTTTACATCCCTAGAAAAAGCTGACCCGTGGCCTCGTGCGCCCATGCGTGCGTGTGCTGGGCTTGGGGTTTTTTCCAGGCACTTTTTCCTAAAGCAGATCCAGATGTGTGCAGCTGCTGTCCCTCAAGGAGCACCCTCCCTCCCCATCAGCCAAATCACAGGCCAGTCCAATAGATGCAAACAAAAACATGTTTATTTTTATCAGCTTCGTAGGAAGTAACATGAAGCAGGAGGGCGGCTGGGGCAAAGCTCGGGAGGGGAGGAGACGGAGATAAAGCGAACGCCCCCTCTTTGCTGCCCGCAGCTGAGGAGGCATTGCTTAAATCCAGGAACATTCTCATCTGGAGAGAGATGAAGATCAACAGAATAAGGAAAAAGTACCATTCCAGAGTGACAGGGCTGATAAATGCCATGTGGAAGAGCAGAAAGGGCAGCTGTGTCCTGGCTCTGTGCGTGGCTCTCCGGCACACACACATCCATGCACAGTCATTCCCTGTCGCTGCCAGCCCATTGCTCCCCCTGATCCCACCACAGCCGACTGGGGGCCCCTTTGTCCCCGTTTTGTTCAGGTCGTGCTCTCTGGGGCTTGACCTTTCACTTCCTGGCACACTCAGGCTGAGCTAAGGGCACTTTGGGCTGAGCTCTGCTCTCCTTGGTAGTGGCAGGTAGGGACCAACTTGCAAAGTCTTTTCCCCAAGATTCACGGGTGAGAAGCTGGGGGTCAGGGCGTGATGCCAGCACATGTTGGGGGCCAGCTGGTCTCTCTCCTGCCCTGTGGAGGTCCCCTGTGTTCCCCAGCCCCAGCCAACCCCTGGCTCAGCCAGCACCTTGGTATTATCATCAGGGCTGGGCTTGGAGCTGTGATCCAGGTGGGAAAGCCTTTGTGCCCCCCGCCAGAGGTAGAGAAATGCTGAGTGAGGGGGGGATTCAGTGTCCCTGGAGCAGGGTCCCCCTTGAGCACCTCGTCCTGGCTCTCTTTGGCAGCACCCGCTCATATCAACCAACTCTTGACCCCTCCCCTGAAGCTCAACATTCGGTCAGAGGGAGCTGAGCGCTGGAGGGAACGGGAAGCACTGGGTTGGGATGGGGCACAGATCCCACCCACTCCGTCTCCCCTTCCTACACCCAACATTCATGGCAGGTTCAGCTCCGCAGGCACCCAGCTAGAGAGACCCCCCAGTTCCACCAGGACCCTTATGGGCCTTGTGCCACCAACCTCATCTTCTCTTCGGGGGTGACAAATCCCCAAGGCAGCCGAGCTGTGAGCTCTCCCGGGGAGTCCTCTCACATCTCTGCCACTTTGTCCCAGGAGAGAGGTCACAGTGTCTCCCCACTCCCTGGGAGGTGCCCAGCGACTCCAGTGGGGACCAGATTTCGCCTGGCTGGACTCTGGTGACAGAGCTCAGCCTTCCCTGCCCCTTGCCGTAGGGAAGCTGCCCTGGTGCAGGGATGTCAGAGCGAGGGCTGCTCGGGGCCAGCACCATCGATGCCAGACAGAGGGATAAAAGGGAAACCCATGCGCTGACCTTGGACCAACTTAGGGAAAGGGAGGGACAAAACCATCTGCCTGGCTCTGGCCTCTTTGCCAGGCCGTGGCGCTAATTATTTTCCATAGCTGAAGTTGTCTCTAATTGTTCGTATGTCTGAACCAGTCCCAGCGTGACCCACCGACGTGAGCTGGCACGGTCTGATGTAACTCCGTGTCTTTCCTGTTCCTGCTGCGGATCCTGTTCATGTTCGTGTTCCTCGGCGCTTCCGTGCTGGTTTTATACCTGCGTTCCGTGTATATGGGTGTAAC
Organism: Ifrita kowaldi; assembly: GCA_013398055.1. Lineage (NCBI taxonomy): Eukaryota > Metazoa > Chordata > Aves > Passeriformes > Cinclosomatidae > Ifrita > Ifrita kowaldi. The sequence continues at coordinate 9,944 of VZRS01002268.1, read as the reverse complement.
TCGTTTTTCTTTTTGTAGGTTTTTAGTATGTTTGTAACCGGACAAAATGGTGTTATTAAACTGAAACTTGTATCTTCAGTGGATAAATCAATCAAACCCCTTCCTGCTCTGCTTGGTTTCTTTTTGATGGGGTGGCTGCAAGGTGAGGGGGTGTCGGGGGGCTGCCCCGTGGCCGTGTGGGTCTGGGGGTTCCTGCTCACTCTGAGGGAGCTTTTTGGCTGGAAAGCAGCAGCAAAGGGAGGGGCTGTGCCCACCAAGGGTGGCAGAGGTGGCTGGAGGCATCTTAGCAGTGCACTCAGGTGGGGAGGGAAGGGTTTGCCCCTCCTCCAGGCTCTTCACTTGGCTTCCAGGTACGTTGTACAAACCAGCAGGGGCTCTCCTTAGTTCAGGAGCTATTCTTGTGCCTTTGGCAGCCCAACCAGTCCAAAACGCTCACTGATGGCCGCAGCATGCAGCAGCCATGACCACCGAGGACTGTGAGACTGTTCCCAGCCTGTAAAAATAACAAACAGCTCCCTGAGCAGCAGCAGCCCAGTTTTCCACGTCTCAGTCCCTGGCGGCTCCTCCTGAGCCTCTCGCTGGGGCTGGATCACGTTGCAGGGGGATGGGTCGCAGCAGGGTTGGGTCACTTTGTGGTTTCCCCCCATGGGTCTTTCCAGCTCCCTCATTTACAAAACAGGCCCTCTCAAGTTCAGTTGACACTGGCCAGCCTTTCCAAAGCTGTTGGCAGAGGGTGGATGGACAAACAGACAGACTCATGCTATGGTCCCATAAGCCCCATTGCCATGGGATACAAGGCTCAGAAAACAAATTCAAGCAATCCTGTTTATTGTGCTCCTCCTCACTCCAAGTACAGTATGGTCTTTCAAGGGTGGGAAAACCCATCCCACCAGGGTGGTAGAAAGTACCAGCACCTGGCCACATGTAAGTTTAAGGGCAGCTAATCCCAGTTTAGACTGAGGCTGGGGGGACACAGTTCTGAGAGGGAGGAGGGCAAAGATCCCTGCCTTTGTGGCTGCTCAGGGTCTTGGGGAGCCTGGTGCCAACTTTTATCCTGTTGGGCTGGGGGCAACACTGCTGTCCTCCAGCCCTGCATGTTGGAAAAAACAGCAGTTGAGTGGTGTAGTTTTTGCATGGGCAGGCACTTGAGATACACTGGAGTCCCCAGGCCACAGTGACAAGGGTGGCCTTACAAGGGGAACCTTTTTCTTTCCCTACAGCTTCACCAAACCAAGCCCAAGCAGCCTTGGCCACAGAGAAGGGAAACAGAGGCCTGCTCATGTGGGGAGGGAAATAACTGCCTGGTTCAATCTGTCTTCTCCTGCTGCGTCTTTTCTTGTGGGGTAAAAAAACACATGGTATTGTTAATGTGATTAATAAGCCATCCTCGGAGTCTCTGCCACATCCTGTACACACTTCCAGGCGGAAGTGAACAGCCAGCAAAGCCTGCACCCTGCTCTGCTCCAGATGGGAAACATCGGCTGGGAAACCATGAGCAAAAGGACTCAGCTCTGGAGTGGGGAGGCTGCAGTGGGGACCCAAAGCTCTCAGACCTTTGCATGCTGAGCTGAGAGTAGCCAGGCCCAGCAGTGGCCAGAGGGTGCTAAAATGGGGCTGTTTTTTCCAACAGCTTGTTGAAAAGGAGCAGGGAATTTCAGCATTACCTTGCAGGGAGAAAATATGTACACAGCCCTTCACTTCGTACTAATATTTACCCCCAGATCCTGTCACGGCAGGGTGGCTGTGACGATCACGCCGTGACCCGGACCCTGTGGCCTCGCCAGCGCTCTGCAACTGCTGGTGGAAAAGGAGACAGGGTGGCAGGCTGAGGCTCACACCACGCTGGAACATTGGCCCAGGGGCTGCGACGATGGGCTCACACCCTCGCTGCTCTGTGCTCGTGGAGAACTAAACCCACCTTGTTCCCACTCAAGTGTCCCAGCCTGGGGACGCTGCTCTCCAGGAGACACCCCTCGTCCAAGGGAGCTGGTGGAGATCCAGCTCTGAGAAAGCAGCTTGGCAGCCCCAGTGATGTTTTGTGGGCTGGGAGATGGAGGGAAAGGGGTGTTTGATAGCTAAGGCATGGTACAGGGTGTGCTCCTAGTCCACTGTCCATGCTCCAGCTCCAGGAAAGACCCTCCATCCACACCACTGGCCACAGGGCCCAGTGCTCCTGCCCAGTGCCTGTCACAAGCTGGGGGAATGATGGCCCCACCATCCTGGTGCTGGTGTGGGATCAGAGGTGACACATCTGCACCATGTGTCCGTATCCTGCTGGCAGCTGGTGACAGCTGAGGGGAGGGCCAGGAGGTCACTGGGAGCGACAGGCAGAAATACAGCTGTGGGCGGGGGATTAAAAAAGAGAATATGCAATAACTGCGCTGCAGTTTTTAACGTGGCTATTGAAATTCCTGTGAAACCCCATGCCACCATTGAAGATGGCAGTAAGGAGAAGTGCTCCCACGGGTGTGGGGTGGCACAGGGTGAGAAGCCTTGGAAGACAGAGCTTGCAGATTCCCACCAGCTTGAAGGACACATCCCTTCTTCCTCTCCGTTATCTGCACCAGGATAAGAGCCAGGAGCTCCAGGCTTCGCTGTATGAACCCCGCCATGGCCACCAGCCCCAGCACGGGGGGCTTGGTGGCTCCTTGCTCTGAGCAAAGCCCCCAAGGAGAAGGAAAAAGGCAGGAAAATATCCTCGGAGCCCAGTGGGGATGACACTGAGCAGGAGCCAGCCCTTCCTTCCGCGCCCGGCTCCTCTTCAGCTGCGCCGGCTGATACGGTTTATCTGAGCAGCACTGAATGTAAACGCTGTCAGCGCCGGCCGGGATTAATTCCCGGGAGTTTGGCAGCCGAAATGAAATAACAGCGCTGCGGGGGGGTGGAAAGGGGGGAAGTGCACAGCTCAGACTGAAAAATCCTCCCGGTTAATTTACAGCCAGGTTTCTCTTCTCCCAGGCGCTCTTGAGAGAGAGCAAAGCCAGGGGCAGAGGGAGGATGGGGAGAGGACCAGGAGCAGGAGGAGGATTCCTGTAGCAAAAGGTTGGGATCCCAGGGAGGGGGGAGGATTGGGAAACCACACTTTCCCCACGTGTAGGAGCTGAGCCCATGGTGGCAGGGACACGGCGGGGGTGGGGGCCATGGCCCGCAGCCCCCAGCCCAGCCCAGTCACCCTCAGGACCCCCCGGGTGCCACTGGAGGAAGCAGCTCCGAAGGCACCCGGGTGCTCTGGGACACCTGAACCCAAGAGGCGGCACCGTGCCCGGACAGGAGCCCCCTCTGCTCCCCGCTGGCCTGGGGGGCCACTCCCACCCCTCACTGACGAGCACCCACTGCCCTCTCCGTGGGGAACAAAACACCAAAAAACCACATTCCTGTTGAATATCCCCATCTCACACTAAACACCAAGAGATCACCCAAGGACTTCACTGCTGGGGGGATTCCCTGCGCGAAACAGGTGGGACTTCTACTCCTGTTTATTACAAATCCTTTTTATGAAATGACAAATATATTTTCTTCAAGGGAAAGCTTTGGAAAAGTGCCCCGCAGACACTGTTGTTTTGAGGTTGATGTTCCAAAGAGATCCTGAAATAAAATAATCATCGGGCTCTGCCACATTGCTATGGTTTATATTTATATAGCAGAGGGATTCGGTTTGAGGCTACTTTTCTAAGGAATAGTGTGGTTTTCATTTACTTTCTTTAGATATTTAAGTAAATAACCACAAATACTTTCAGTTATTTTCATTGTTTTCGTGATAGAGGATTGGCTGGGTTAAAAGCCCAGCAGGGCACGGGCAGGTAAATTGATTTATTTTAAACTTAGGAAAGCCCATGCCCCATCTGTCTGCCAAGAGCTGTGCACCACTTGGGGCTCTGCAGCCAGCAAATTATGATTACACTCAGGATTTAATGTATTTTTATATGTTTTATATCTACCTACATAAACTGTAGTCCCTGGCCTGCATCTGCCAGGGCACTGGGTGACATCCACACCAGGTCGAGAGGTGACGAGAGGGTGCAAATGCAGGAAGCAGGTCCTGGAAATGGTACTGTCAGCTTTGGGAACCTGATTTTAAAATAATCCTTGTGGTGCTGGCTGCCTAGGAGGTCAGTGAGATAGTGGTTGTTCCCTGCTCCGTGAAAACTCCCTGTGCCATGGCTCACCTTGGGATCAGGGGCTGGCAGAGGGTTTGGGGTGCTGAGAGAACAGGTTACCTGCGGGGTTGGGGTGTCTGCAGAGGTGCTGTGCCCACAGGTACCTGTGGAGAAAAGGGGTTCCAGCAATGTGGGGGCTGCTAACGATGCACAGGGAAAGTGACTGTCTTGGCAGTGCAGCCTGGCTCTCTACCAAGCCCCCATCCTCCCCGGGATGCTGAAGCCCCCCTGGCCCCCCAGCCAAGAGGGGCTGGGGCTGACGGAGCTCAGCTTCCCTCTCCAGCCCAGCAGCTGGGTGCAGCCTGGCTCGGCTCCGGCGGCAGCCGGGGAACCTCTCCGGAGGTGAATCAGGCAAACACCGCTCTGCAGCCTCTGCTCAGCCAGCCGTGGATCCGCCGAGCCCCGCGCACCGGCAGGCTCGGCAGGAGGAGCACTGGGAATGCTGGAAAAATAGCAGTGGGCGAGGAAGATCGCTTCTCAAAGGTCAGCGCTTCCTCCGCTCCGCTGTGAACTCGCCCACTCCGATCCCTCCTCCTCTCCAGGGCAGCATCCTCTGCCCCAGCTCCTGTCCCAGCAGCTCCCGCTGACCGAGCCCCAGAGCCGGGGGGGAAACAGGTCCCCACCAAGCCAAGATATTCCCAGCTTTGTCATCTGACTGGGCAGTCACTGGAAGGAAAATCCCCAAGGCTGGACCATCCTAGGTTATTTCACAGAGTCACAGAATTTGCTGAGTTGAGGGAGCAGGCAGCTCCCAGCCTCCTGCCCTTTCCTGCTCCACTAAATCACTCCAGAGTCCTCCCAAATGTTTATTCTTTGGGAAAGCAATAAAAGAGGAGGAAACCCCAGAAGACAAACTCCCACCAGCCTGCCTTTGATTACATTTGATATTGTTTTATTTCTTAATACTTTCCCATTGCAAGCCGGCCGAGGAGGGAGGGAGAGAGGGTCAGAGGGCAGGAGGAGACAGTGCCCTGAAAGGGGTAAATATACAATTTTTCCCACTAATATCTGGGGCTTAGGGTGGCTCAGTCAGGATCTGAGGGTAACAGTGGCTCTGAGAATGGGTGTCAGGGTGACCCAATTGCCCAGGCTGTGAATTTGGGGTGAGCAGGAGCATCCCAGTCTCTGCTGGGGTGCCAGGGCACTGGAGCAGCTGCAGAGCACGGCACGGGTGGGCAGTGCTGGTCCCCATGTCCCAGCCCCTCGATGGCTGAGGCAGGGGAGCAGCAGGGACAGGCAGGTGAGAGTGACACCACAAGCTCCATCTGCCACACAGCCGGGTGCCACCGCTGCCACCAACCCTGTGATGCCGGTGGGAAAACCTTGGAGGGGCTTTTCCACGTGCTCTGCCCTCCCAGAACCAGACCTGAGCTCCCAGTTTGCCTGGCAGGAAAAACATCTCCTGTCTTTTCTCCTGTCTTTGCCTGAAGCACCAAGAGCCACGTTGTCCCCAGGCTTCCTCGTGTCCTCAGGAGCCGGGCAGGGGTGACAGCCGTGACACCCCGCGTGGCACCAGCAGACACTGCTGGGGAGGAGGTGAGAGGGAAGGGAGCGCTGAGCGATGGCAGAGGCTGAGCATCCCCTGCTGCTGCTGGCACAGCTTCCATCCCGCTCGGAGCGCGGCCACGGCCTGGCCTCTGCCGTTCGCACCGGGAACAGCAGCGCGGCGCATCCAGCTGCGGGACCGGCCCCTGGCACAGCCCCCGCAGGGGCTCCGCTGGCTTCCGGAGGGCCCGGAGGATTGTGGCAGCAGGGACACGCATTTTGCAGCCCTGAGGGAGGTGAGACAGCGTGGGAGCGGGACATGGAGCGTCCTAACTGGTGGTAAGGGATGGGGCAAGGTGTGTCCCCTCCGTGCAGGTTTTTCCCCCAGGTTGTGTCCCGGGAGACCAGGGGATGAAGGGATGTGGGGCACAGGTGTCCAGAGGGGCTGTGAGAACACAAACCAAACCCATCCGCCTCGTCTGGCAGCAACTTAGGACAACCAGAGGGGACTCACATCCAAATGGGGGGCTCATAAAAAGACAACAATAGGGGAAAAAAGTCCTGGAGAGCCTGGACATTTTAGGAGGAAGTTGGAAAGACCGGAAAACCTTGGACTGTAGCCTTGGGATGGGAGTGTGGAGTTTTTACAGCACAAAATCTCTGAGGCTGTGGAAACTGGGATCTTTTGTCCCAAGCTTCCTTGTGATGCTTCCTCTGAAAGGTCACCAGAGCTGATGCCAAGATCCTGGAGCTCTTCCACAGGTGGGGGCTGACCCAAAACACCTTTTCCCCAGTTCCAGCACATCCCATAACACTGACCCTTCCCACCTGTGCTCCCCAGCCAGGACTGGAGGTGTCTGGTGAGGGGGAAGGTCAAACCCACAGGATGCAGAGCTCCTGTTCCACAGGCAGCAGGCAACCTCCCAGCTCCAGCAGGTCTCCTAAAGCACCACAACAGGGTCGATGCCACATGTCACAGCCTTCCTGGCACCCAGGTTTGTTCAGCAGCATCCTTGGTGCAGAGATCACGCATGGGCATGGACTCCACACACAAGAGGGAGATGCAAAGTCATTTATTGCGCAGCCAGAATTTCCCTAATTACCAGCACACCCAGGATATAACATCATATAAACAGGAAAGATGTTCACCACAGTGTCCCCCAATCACCTGGGGTAGTGCCCAGATTTTGCCTATTATGGTAACAGGTAAACAATGCCCTATAAGGTCACAAACTACAATTATCCCCTCTCACAGGTCCATCCCTGTCCACAAACTCCCAATCCTCTCTCCGCCCATCCCCAGTGACCTGGATACAGTCCTAGGGTCACCCACGGGCCCAGGAAAGAGGCTCTCTCTCTCCGGCCTTCAGGGCCTGTCTCTCTTTCACCACATAGTGTACCCCAACACTTGGGAAGAAAAACTGGCTGCCACGCCTTCTTCCAACATACCTGAACAGCAATAGAATCATACAATGGTTTGGGTTCGAAGGGACCACAAATCTCATCTGCTGCTACCGGGTACGAAGCCAAGGAAAGTGAGGCTGAGTTTAAAAGCTCTTTAAAATCCCCTGTACCTTCCCTGCTGTGATTTCTAGAGAAGCCTGATGCTGCTCAGATCTCCTGCAACGCTTCTCCACATCTAGGGACAGGACCTGCCCTGACAGCAGCCCCCTCCCAGCCTTGGGTGGGCAGTGAGCAGCAGGACCTTGCTGGCTCCAGGCTGCTGGGGACAGATCCCACCCCAGAGGGTTTCATGGAACAAGAGGGATGAATGGATGTCTCTTGCTGAGACGTCCCAGCCCTGGGCCCAGCACATCACTCTGGGGGCTTCCAGCACCCCGCACAGGACAGTCTCCCAGCACTGGGGTACACAGTGCTGTGTCCCCTCCCTGCTTTCCTTGGGGTACAGACAGCCAGGACACTTCTGGCCAGGCTGTGGGGCCGTTTGCTCCACAAAGGGAAGTGCTCTGCAGAGCATCTCCCCGGCAGTGACGCAACACCCTGTCGTTGCTGCCTTGGGGTTTTCAGTCATTTCTTTTGCTTCCTTATTGCCCAACGCTCAGCAGGGTTGGCACAGGTGGCAGTCACCCTCCTCTCTTTCCCTCTGTGGGCTTTGCCAGCCCGCCTGGCTCCTCCATGGAGAGACACATCCTGCAGGATATAAGCCTTGGAGCAGGATGCAGGCAGGGCCATGGCAGCGACGGTTTTTGTCAGCCGTTGTTTATCCCACCCAAAGGTTGTTCTGTCCCTTCCCAAATGCAGGCAGGAGTCAGTGCCTGGCACCTTGGCACAGGTCCCTGCTTGCCACCTGCACCTCACCCCTTGCTCACCCCTGAGTCACGGGCAGGGAACACCTCCAGCCCCCGGCACTGCCCGCGTCGGGGTGTCTGGGCACAGACACCCACCCCGGCACCTGCCGGGCTCTCCCTCCTCCACCCGCTTCAAACCACAGCTTCAAAGGAGCCGGCAGGAACCGAAAGCTTCCTCCGCCCTCTTTTCTACCAGGAACCGGGAGCAGATTTGCTGAGTGTGAGGCCGTGGAAGGCGGAGGGCTGATGAGAGCATGAGCTCAGCGCCCTAAGAGGCATCGGTGAATCCAAGCTGGACCCGAGCTGCACCACCCAAGGTTTAGCACAGTGGGTGTGCAGGTAAAAGAAATATAAGGGAAGATTGTAGATTTGGATAGCGAGGCATAAAATTCCTAGTCCTGCTTGGTCCCAGCTGTAAATTCAGCTGGTACTCTCCAGGGACTTTTAGCCAGTTGTGAATCAAGGATTTATTTTGTGGCAAAATCCAGGGCACATTGTCCTGTACAGACCCCTCAGCAATGCAGCTGTGCCAAACCCGATCTGCAAAGGTCTCTCCTCAGCCCCCACATCCTGCCAGCACCGAGTCTCCCCTGCAGGGGTGGAGGGGAGCTGAATGTGAGGCTGTAGTGGAAGAACAACCCAGTGCTGACGGTGATGGAGCAGGTGCAGCTCCCAGGGGGCTCAGCTCCGCCAGCCCCGGGATGAGTCAGGCTGTGAAGGCCGACAGGACCGGCCCTGCGGCCACTGCCCGCTGCCCCAGCCCGGCCGTGCGTCACTGCATCCGGCCCGGCCAGAGGGACCTGCCTGGGCCTGCGGAGCCCTCAGGGCTGCGCCAGCCTGTGCCGTGCCTGTCGCGCTGCCTGGCACCCCGGAATGCCCACTGCTTGGAAGTGGGATCGGGGGGCCATGCCTTAGAGTCCTAATGGCGACCAGTTCTACTAGTGATTGGCCCTAATAATGACCAGTCCTAATACTGACCAGTTCTTATAGTGACCAGTCCTAATGGTGACGAGTCCTAATGGTGACTGGTCCTAGGAGCAGCCAGTCCTAATAGTGACCAGTTCTTATAGTGGCTGGTCCCAATACTGCCCAGTCCTTATACTGACCAGCCCTAATAGTCACCTGTCCTAATAGCGGTTGGTTCTAATAGTGGTTGGTCCTTATAGTGACCAGTTCTTATACTGACCAGTCCTAATAGTGACCGTTCCTAGCAATGACCATTCCTAATGGTGATCAGTCCTAATAGCAACCGGTCCTAATAGTGGCCAGTCCTAATAGTGACCAGTCCTAATGGTGACAGTCTTAATAGTTCTTATAGCGGCTGGTCCCCATAGCGCCCAGTCCTGACAGTGCCGGTACCGGCGGTGCCGGTTCCCAGCTGCCGGTGCCCGGTGCCGCGGGGCAGAGGGCCGGGGAAGCCGCAGGGGGTCATGCCCCATGGAAGACTCCCCATGGATGGGGCCGGCGCCCGACGGGACCCCGGGAGCGCCCCGGGCACAGACCCCGCCCCCGGGCACCGGCTCCACCGCCCTGGCACCACCCCGGGCACTGGCACTGCCCCTGGCCCCGCCCCCGGGCACAGGCTCCACCCCCAGCACCGCCCCTGGTGTCACACCTTGGCACAAGCCCCGCCCCTAACCCGAGGCTCCGCCCCCCCAGGGACGTGCAGGGGGCGGGGCCTGGGGAGGGGCCCCCCCGCGCCAGCGCCGCCTCCGTCGCCTCCACGGCCATCGCGGCCGCCCAGTGGGCACTGACCCAGGTGAGGGCCGGGCACTGA
>VZRS01002262.1:0-31462 GCA_013398055.1 Ifrita kowaldi | reverse complement strand
TGCTCCTTTAATTTTCAAGGAATCTAGCTGACTTACCATTTGAATTAATAAAATGCCTGTATTTCACAAGAAACTGCATCACTGAGAGACACAATTAAGTACTTTAATAGTATCTAAATATTTATGTGGCTCCAGAGAATGTAGAAATGTTGGCCTTATGTCTAAGATATTCAAATAAAGTCCTTTAGAATGCCAGCATCTGGCTTTGATTCAGGCTATGGAAACTTTCAAGTTCTTAGTTTTCTCCAAATTTTAATTCTGTGAAGAGTAGCCTGCATAAAAACAAATCACTGCAACAACTCCAAAATTTAATTTATCATTAATACAATAAGAGGTGACAAGTGACTTTCTGTAAGTAATTGCATCTTCAGTGAAGTCCAAAAACATATAAGCTACAGCTGAAATAATGAACAATCAGAGCAATTTATGATGAAATACGATTAGTATGATGAATCATGGTAATTTATGATGAAATTCATAACTCTCCAGGGTTGCCATGAGAGCCTGATGTGTGAGATGAAAGCACAGCATTAACTACATTTTTAAGCTATTCCAAATGCTGCTTATGAGCTCTTAATCCTTGAAATTCTGCACAGCTCACCCAACTGTGTTTTGTGGATGCAGGTGGAGAACTCTAAAACTATTTCGTTTTTTCACAGGCTCTGTTTTTTCTATTTTTTTTTTTGAGGAGACAAGCAGGGACACACAAAGCAATAATCTAATCTGTCATCCATTGCACGTGAATGATTCTTGCTGATAATTCACCACACACAAAGCACGTGGACCACTACAGCTAAAACCCCAGCTCTTTCAGTGCCAACCCAGTGCCACCCAGCCTAAGAGACAGGTTGGAATAAATTACTGCATCCTTTTCTTATCACTTACCCAAGATATACTTCTAGGCAACAAAATTATCATATATTTATATCTTTGTTTTATTTTGGGGTTTTTTTGGTTTTTTGGGTTTTTTGGGGTTTTTTTGGGTTTTTTTTGTTTTTTTTTGTTTTTTTTGGTTTTTTTTGTTTTTTTAATTTTATTTTTTNTTGGTTTTTTTTTTTTTTTTGGGTTTTTTTTTTTTTTTCGGTTTGATTTGGTTTGGTTTGTTTTTTTCACACATGATCCTACCAATAGAAGCATTTGCATTAATATAAATGCAACGTAAGTTTTTGGATGAGCTTGTCTTAACTGGCCCTTTCAGACAAACCCCTTAGGACAGTCTTCTTTTAAAGAATTGGAAATTGGTGCAATTGGATGGAAAAAAAAAAAAATCCCAACGCACTCAAGTCACAGCATACGAAAATACAATTATCAAACAAACAAGCAAGGTACTTTCCAAACTTTGCCAAAACTAAAATGCAGATATGACTCAGTTCTTTGTCGGACAGACAATGAAAGTCTGCTGTGGCTATTGACTGTCCTCCCACACAGCATTGACTGAAATGTTTGTCCCAAATTTTAGAGGTTTTAGTGTTTTCTTTAAAAACCTCAATACAAGCAGGGAATTGAGTGTACCTCTCAGGTCTGGCAGTCTTCTTTATAACATTAAATTTATAGCTCATATGTGAATTTGGAGAACAGAGATGATCTTAAACAGAATCAAGAAACTAAAGAAAACCAGGGGCACATTAAAGCTTTTTCTGCTTTTCAAAATAAGAAGAACAAATAATGACTTAAGCTTGAGTCATAATGTGAAACAATTCATGGTTTTTCAAAAGCTATGAGGTAGAGAACACAATTCAATTACAATTCCATATTTTGCCAGAGACACTGATGACGTACAGTTTATTATGTTGGGGCCGAACCTTTCTGGTGCTAATTAAACACAGAAAGAAACAACAGTGGGACAGTAGCCAGGTACCAATGGGGCAGAAAAAAGCCCAACCTAAACACTTGAGATTAAAAAAAGTGTTGGTTTGTTGTTTTGTTTTTTTTTTTTTGGAGAGACAGAAAATAATTCTGAAGCTTACTTGTTATATTTACTAAGGCCCAAGGAATAAAACAAACAGACAAGTCCACAAATACAATTTATCTAACAGCTCATCCATCCCCATTAAACAACAGTTGTAGGGAATGTTATACAGCATCAGTCATAGTAACCAGCAAGAGTGACAGGCACGACAGTGAGACCTTCCTGGGTGCCTGCTTCTTAATAATTACTCTGCAAAAAGAAAGTAATTTTTTTTTTACAATAATTTATTTATTTTCTCAAAATTTAGAGGCCCCATGAAGTACGCAATACGAATGTGTTACTGAAACTGCAGTGAGGAGGGCAGAGGAAAGCAAAACACATTTACAGAATCCAATTTCTCTCTTAAGATATCCAACAACACCTCAATATTGCAGTAAATGACCAGGAAAAAAGATGGGGTGAGAATTGGAAAAAAAAAAAAAAAAAAAAAAATTTGAAAGCTTTAACTGAAATTAAATAATTGAAAATTGTACTGGTTAATTACTCAAGTTATCACTTCTCATTTTGAACCAGATGTTCCAAAATTGGCCAACAAAACTCTAAGGAAAAACTGGGACAATTAATCTGATCATATCCTGACTTTCAAGTCTTATATTGATGATCTTTATTGGGCCCATATTTGATCTCTCTCTAAATCTACACAGGACCCCTTGGGATTGATTATGTGGAGTTCATAATTATCCAGCAAACATTACAAGAGTTTCTGAGGAGAAAATAATAATATTACAATTATACTGTGCTGTTTGCACCTATTTAGGAACACTCAGAATATAACCTGGAAACGTGTTTTGTTCACCCTCTCTGTTTCCTCGCTTGCAGCGACCCCTTTTTGCATCCTTCCACCTTCCTTGGAAGGGTGTGGTTGCCAAAATGGCAGCAGGAGAAAACTCATTTCACATGACCAGGCTCTTCCTGTGGCCACAGAAGAATCTCATCTCCAAAGGAGTGAACCCAAATGTGTTTTCCAATGTGCAGCCTGTTGATGCAAACACCCCGCCAGTGTGAAAGGAGGTGAAACAGGCGACCCCACAGGCCCCCAGCAGTTAATCTGACAGATTTTCCCCCCAGGCAATCAAGTGCATGGCAAAAAAAATTCCTCCAACTGGAAAAGAAAAAAAAAAAGTGAAGTCCTGTCTTCTTCACAAAATACCCTGTCAGAACGGGTCGTGGAAAGATTAATGCTATTAGTAAGTTGTCATACAACAACTCTGTATTAATTTGAGCCTCAACCCCACAATCTGTCTCCTCGAATGCATATTATAAGTCTCATTAAAGTTAATGAGGTTTTGACGAGGCTTCAAACTTACAGACTGGATTTTTTGATTGTGCACCAGACATTTCAATCAGACTGGTTCAATCCATTCCAGTGTTTGCCAGCTTGTTTTGGAGTTTGCATCTTCCCCCCTCACAAAACTATTTCCTCGTAGTGAATTTCAGGGATCTGTGTCTTTAATTATGAAGTTGGCTTAATCACAAGTTCAGGTACTGTATATTCATGCTATGATACCCCATTTATTTTGGAATGTCTGCTGTAAATACAGCTTCTTGGGTTATTTATGCAAGTTGAAGACCTCCACAGGCTGACTGGAATGTAAATGGTGCATGCAAGTAAGCTGGACAAAATACCTTCCCAAGAACTCCCCTTACTAATTGGCAATTAATATTAATTCAGTATTAAAGTGTCTTCTTCCAAAGCAGATGAGAAAAACCTAGCAAAATAAACCAAAACAAACAAAAATCAACAACAACAGCAAGATGAAGGACATCCAAAAGCACAGCAGAATCCACTGTACTACTCAAGGGAATGAAGAACCTTCCCACAGTCAGAACATCAGGACTTTGCACACCGCAGTGCAGGACAATCCACAGATGTCATCCATTGCTTTTGGCTACTTTTCTCAGGAGCATTCACTACTTAAAAAAAACCCCAAAAAATTAATTATGTAAGTATGCAGATTTTCTCATTAAAATGTCTCATTGTGGCTTTGAAATTGTCACTAAAGCACGGATTTAAGCAGTTCAAAGAAACTCAGGAAACAGTTGTTGAGGATCATTGTTCTCCATTTCAGTCAAGAGTGAACTGCATTTACTCAAGCTAATCTGAAAGCTTCCGTAATTCTTTCAAGATATGAAACATATTTGTGGAAAATGAAGAACTGATCCAGAGTTCTTATGTGTTACTACAACACCTAAAAGAACAGTACTTAGTACAGACCTGGATGCTCAAAGATCATGACTGGCTTTCTGACCTCACCCTCCTCTTCAGGTGACTTATGAGGTAATTTTAATGAGGTTGTCACATAAGTGAGTACTCACCCAACAAAACTTTACATGTGTAATATTGTTTGTGAGCAATTCTCCACAAGTGAGAGCCTCCTAAATTTTAGAATCTGGCATCATTTCAAATTCTCCCAGCTCTGCCTGAAATATTACATCCATTTAAGAGCCGCTTGCTGGCTGAACTGAGAACAATAATCACTCAGTGGAATTAGGAAGAGATGTAGGAAAACAAATATGAAATGGTGTCGAGAGTCCCACCTGCAATAATGACTCGGTGAGCTGCGTGATTTTCCTTTAAAGCAGCCTAGAACTCAGGCAGAGTTCCCTCCACATGACACTGAGGTGTTATCCATCTCACCTGACCTCAAAAGTCTTTGCTGCAATGTTTAAAGACAATTGCTTGCCTGTGCTCTGCCCTCAGTTAAATTTTGCTACCAAGAACACCTGCAAAATTTAACTGATTTTTCTACTGTAACTTAGATTTATTCCTTGCTTTTCTTTTTTTGTGCTAGAAATTTCTTCATTTAGCAAAAACTCATTTCCAGAATTGAGAGTTTGCAGAAAACCCCCTGGCAGAAACACCCATGTTGCAGAGTGCTGCATCCAGCACCCCACCTGTGACAACCTGGCTTAAGAAAGCATCCAAAAGTGCCAAAAAAGCATCATTTACTCTGATCAGGTATGGGCCATGAGGTTCTGTGAGCCTTTAGGAATTAATTAGTTCTGAATGTACAAGAATGCGGCGTCCAAGGCCAGGTTGGATGGAACTTGGAACAACTGGGATAGTGGAAGGTGTCCCTTCCCAGGGCAGGGGTGGCACTGGATGGGCTTTAAGGTCCCTTCCCACTCAAACTATTCCATAATTTTTTGATTCTATGAATTGCACCACATCCTGGAATAACTACATTGTCATATCCACAGTGAAAGATTACATGAACATTCCCTTGGTTCGATTTTGTCAGGGCTTTTGTTTTGTTTTTTTTCCCCTGTAATTAGAAAAGTAACGTTTATTGAAGTAGCTGCCCCAACTTCATTTGTATAACTCACTTAAAGCAGTTGCACACATGCAGACCAGCACTGATCTGTAATGTGAAATTAGGTTCCAGGTGCTCAGCAAATATTGAATATGTAAGCTGTGAAACTTGTTTTCTACCAGATTAATTGCTACTTTTTAGAGTGTGAATCTGCCCCATAAGAAATAAAAATATGTAAAAGGTTAAGTAACTGAAGAGCTAAATAATAAATCTGAGATGTATATTAATTATATAAATATTAATTACCTGCATTTTAAATGTTTTTAGATATCTACCAGCATTGAAACAGAGGAAACAAAATGCTATCTGTTTTCACAGAATTTTATTGAACCACCTGATGTTATCCACATTCTTTAATGGCAATTAAAGCATTTCTTATTATTTTATGGTCATAAAGTGGAACAAAATATATTGCCTATAAATAAACTAAATTCGGGAAATTTTTCTATTTCGGTAGGTAACTAGATTCCACTGGGAATACTCTGGAAAACAGTGTAAAGAAAGAAGTAAAGAAAATTACAGCCCAATCCATCCTAAAATCCTGGGCACAACTTTGTGGGTGTTTGTGAGAGCAAACGAAAAGAACATCTAGTCTTAACTTGATACTAAACAGTTTTCCTGTTATTTTAATGTGAAAAACTCTATTTAAAATAAAATTCAACCATTATAAAAAATGGTTGTAGAGAAATTATTTTAAAAATCCATACAGCAGCGATTCCCAGCTAAAATACAAATATCAGCGTGGAAAATGTACTGGTCTTTATGCGCTTTAAAATGTTGCATTGCATTTGGAATAACAAATCTGGTAAATCTGCACAAGCTGGAACATTTCAAGTAGAGGTGCAGTAGCTATGCTCTCTAATCAAAATTCACCAGCTCCATGGAACCAACCACTGTCCTTACCCAAACGTATTAAACATAAGAGATTGGACTCACTTCTCTATTTTTAGTTTTACACAACTTCTAACCAGCCACCCCCTAGGAGCTCTCCAGGCTTGCATAAATCAGCTTAATTAGCAGATACTCAGCTGAATCATATTCTGTGGCCACTTTTCACCTTTAAAAACAGACAAGGATTTGTAAAATGTACTCACAACATCATTTTACTTAGGTGGATAAAACTGGACATTTTCTAAAATGCAATTCCTACTAAGTCCTTATTTGAACTACTCATTTTTCAGGGGTGCCTGAAGATTTAGATGGTGGTAGCATTACTGATTCAGGAAGGACTAAGACTTGGGGTATCCTCCCTTCAGTTACGTCAGAGGAATAAATCACAATCCTACCTCAGACAAATCAACCTGCCCCTCCTCTTTCAGGGCCAAAAATTGCAGGTGAGAAGATCAGGTGAGGACGGGCTCATCAGAACAGTTTTAATTATTGTTATTGCTGTTGTACTGGAAAGTTTCAGAAATGGACTATTTCCTTTTAAATCTCTTTCCTTTTAAATCTCACATTGGCTTGCCCAGCTTTCAGGTTCATGTATTTCTTAAATAGATTCTGCAGAAGAGTGTGACTGCAAAAGTAAAGCCAAACTCCTTTTACTAACAGAAACTCACAAAGGTCATTGCAATATGAGCAAAACTCTTAGATTCAAAATAAATGTCTGTATCTCTCTCAGAAAAATTCCTACTTGATAAAATTCTGAGATGTCTGACCTTCTCAACAGAGCAGATTTAGAGCTGTGTCACTCCACACTGGCAACATTGCTTTGACTTTTCAGGGATATTCTTACCAGTCAAAATAAACCTTCAGGTGCTGCAATCTGAAAAATCGCTACAAAATCCATTTATTTGATGATTATATTGCGTGTCCAACATTTTCTACCTTGTAACAGCAACAGCAACAGGATACAAACGTCTGACTCAGTGCACAAAAACCCCAAACCATACATCCAGGAACAGCACTGAGATGTCAGTACTTGCTGCAGGAACTATTTATTATAAACCCAAAAATAAATTATGCTTTCTCCACCGAAATGTTATTTTTGTCAGTGTTGTCAATAAAATATTGTTCAATGTTTCTACTTCTCAAAATAATCTTTGGGTGATTGGTCAAAAGCATAGATGGGCACAAACCAAGCAGCTTGATGTGATGCTTGCCATTTAACTTCGCTCTTTCCACCTGTCACTTGCAAGAAAACACACAAACACAAAGATATAAGCAGAGAATAGTCTAAAACTGAACTTAGATAAAATTATTAGTGCCTTGGTGGCATTAATTCAAATTTAATATGCCTTGAGTTCAACAGATGTGCAACATTCAAAGGCAGACAAATGGCACATGTAATAGACACCACAGTCAGTGGACAGGGAATAAAGTTCCAAAACTGTAATAGGAACATAAAAATATTTGCACAGATAAGTAATTTTTACAAGGAAAAAGTTTCTCTTCCATGGCCCTTTCTTTAGAATTACACCGATAGCAGATTCACCTTTCCGTCACCCTTTTCCTCCGAATCATCTTGTTTCACTACAGTTAAGGACATACTTGAAAGAAATGCTCCTCCTGACATGAAAGTAAACCAATTTTATAGTATTTCTCTCTCCAGGAGAAGAAGAAGCCGTGCAGAGTGCACCCCACATTCCCTTTGGGAAAAAAGATTTTGGAGAGAACAGGGTTAGTCCACACCACACCCGCTGAACAAGGGGCAGAAGCCCAGTACTTGATCATGGAATCATTTACTCTTCCTTGGCCTTACTGTCACTTATATCAGCAGTACCAGGCCCGTGTAAAACAGGGTAAAACATATTCACAAGCCTTCCCCTACAAAACCCAACAGGGCAACAGGATGGGTGGTGAGAAAAATGAGTAATCAGTTGAAACACTGTAATAAGTGCAAAACATAATTGGACAAAACAGGGTGTAAGGGTTGTAAACCACAAGAAGGAACATTCCTAAGTGTGTGGAGACATGCAAGGAGAACAAGCCCTTTTCAGAGTACACCCAGGTATCTTCAGGTTTGTCAGACAGCATCCCAAGAGGCTGGAAGTTTGAATTTACAGCTTCCCAGAACCACAGGAGATTTGGGANACACTCTCCCCGATGCACCCCAGGTTGTTCTCTTTATCGCATTGTAAAAATCTTCCTCAATTGGAAGATAAATAGGAGGCAAAAATATTTTTTTAAAATTTCCGCACACTACCAATCTGTGTTACCCAGTTTTTCTGTGAAACTTTAAAACTGCTGCCAAGCAACTTAACTTCAACATACTAAATCCAAGCAGGCAGGTTATTTAAGGTCTCCTATTTTTTTTTTTCAGATATAAAGTTATAAAAATACTAACAATGTGGATTCATTTCTCTGGTCACCAAAATTTGAATGAGAACAATACCAGTTTTTCAAGAAGCTGCAGTCTATTTAAGGTAAAAATTTTATTATATGCTTTAGTAGGTTCTATTTTCCTGCCTCTGCTGATTGTGCCTTCTGGGAGATCCAGTTTCCATTTTAAGATCTGTCTAGTGAACAGCTTAAATGAGTATCACTGTGTACCAACAGATGCTCACAGCAAACCAGTAAGAGTTTTCCACCAGACTGAGGAAAAAAAAGGGACTACACAATGCTGAACAGGATTGTGGGATATAAATCTTTTGTTAAAGACAGATATAACTACTCAAGAGTTAGACAATTCTGGGCTCAGGAGCTGATGTTTGTGGTTTTCAGCTACTCCTGGTAACAAATGTTTAATATTGGGGCATAGTACCATTAATTTTAATTTTCTCATGTGTTAGTAGATGAAAGTAAGATAACATTTAAGAAAATGGGAATGTTCAAACCATAGAAAGGGTCCTGCTGTTAATCACTCAACCTTGTCTAAATAGGTTCTGAACTCTTACACATTGTTATCACATCACTTTCCAGCACTGGCAATAACTTGATTGTCTTCCAAAATGTGTCTTCCAGGACACCTAAGCCTTGATTTCAGTATTAAGGTACCTCTTAATCAGAAATTTAGGCTCTGTCTTGTGGTGGTCAAAACTTCTATCGACCATGGATAACTCACTACTTGTCATATGAATATTTCCTCCTAACACCTTACTGTGATTGTTTAATCACTGCTGGCTCTTCAAGAGAGCAAACTTACTCTGAAATATCTGCTTTTTAAAAATGTGTGAATTGAATGTTGATATTGTTAGGAATATTTTTTGCATTTAAGCCATATCCTTGGTTCTGTGCGATGAAAAAAATCATTAAGGGCAGATGACAAAAAAAAAAGTAGTCTTAAACAAAATTTTTTCTGAGCACTTCTCAGATCTCTGGAACCTTGCAGTTGCTATGGGCTCAAGATGTAAAATGGAAACAGACTTCACATCAGTCAGCAGTGCCTTGCAACAGTGCCTGTCCCCATTCCCAGTTGTTATGCCACATTCCCTAACAAACTCTGAAACCTCCACACAGCAGATTAAACACTAAACTACCCAAACCTCCCATTTTAGGACAGTAAGTCTAAGGAAATAAGTGTTCAAATCCATTCCTGCTGATGTCCCCAAGCAGATTGCTTCCTCCCTTCCTGCTTTCCCTCCTCATGGATTGCTGGGTGGGACTGGCAGAACCGCCTCTTGCACAGACGAGAAAAGGCACAGGGAGAAAGAACACAAAATATAGAACAGAGAGGGTGTTTGCAAGGTAACCTGATTTCAAATAAACAACAACAAGCCACTGTGGTCATTCTCATGTTTCTGTCTGGGCAATTCCTGTCACCAGAGACAAAGTGTGAGGGGAAAAAATCCCAGCTGTGCAGGCTAAAAAAAAAAGCGGGATATTGAGTGCACAGTAAGATCTCTCCATCCCCATGACTGAATCTTTACAAAGAGACAGACACTAGTAAAATCCTTGGAGGAAAGAAAAATGCTTTCATAGCTTTTTCCCCCTCAGATTACTTGCTCTGCTCTTGCCTGCTGGGTTTTTTAGAAAGGAGTACATTTGTAAAGGAAGACTTGTCCTCTGCCTTAGAGGTTATCACAAAATCTATATTGGACACCACACCTCGAGCTTCCAGATATGTACTGTTTTTTTCTCTTTCCCATCTCTCTAAGCAAATGACATTTTTTTCCCTATGTTCTGCACATATTTTCTGAGTACAGAAAATTGGGGTTTTTTGGTGGTAGTGGTGGTAGTACCCAAATATACAAGAAATCCTTTCAGTCCTGACTATTGTACCAGTCAAAGAGAGTAAATTAATCCTGATTTCACTCTTAACAGTGGCACCTCCTCAGCAGAGATCCTTCTTGGATTGTCATACATATTTCAATTATCATTTCAGAATCTCCCTGCATCCCTTGGAAATTAGTAAGACAGAGGAGTACATGCTACACCTGAATGGCTGACAGCCATGGCAACACTCTGAATTGCCACCTGAGAGCAGAACAGGGGATTGATTGGCACTTACTCAGGAACCAGCCAGACTCTCCCATGATTACTTTATCTAAATATCATTTTCCTTTTTCACAGTGCGTCACCTCCCTGAAATTTTCACTGCATTCACTTTTAAGAGATAACTTATCAAACCCACTGCTGCAGCTTGCAGTTTGCCCACACCTGCACATCCATCCTGAGTTTAATTGTAACAGATAACTCCATGCATGGGCAATTTCACCCATTTTAGATTAATCTATAAGAGATAT
The DNA here is from genome assembly GCA_013398055.1 of Ifrita kowaldi. Lineage (NCBI taxonomy): Eukaryota > Metazoa > Chordata > Aves > Passeriformes > Cinclosomatidae > Ifrita > Ifrita kowaldi. The sequence continues at coordinate 20,555 of VZRS01002262.1, read as the reverse complement.
TGCTAGACAAGTTCATGTGCTGAGAGCTCCTCGGCATGATGAGACACACAACAGCCCTTCCCCATTCTCTGTGCTCTTCCTCTCATGTTTATCTTAATGCTAAGATAAATATTTGTCTGTCTTGAGTCTCTGAGAGAACTTTTTTTTTAGCAGATGAAGCAGAAGTAGATTGCTATGCGAATACAGAAAAATAAGTTTTGGTTACTACTTGGTTTTGTTGATTGCATTGTAACATCATGAAATTTAATAACATAAAATAAATGCAAAATATCCAGTAAAATTTACCAGAGTAGGTTGGAGATAGAAATTTCAAAGTAATTTTACAGGATTTGTGCTTTCACTGGTGTTTCTAGCAGCTTTGGCTGCTGATGCCCACAATAAAGGCACATGAGAAGTGCTTGTCTGTAAAGAATCTGAAACAACAGATTCCAGTTTCTCAGCACCCATTAACCAGCTTGGTTCTTCTCACCACTGGATGTAAAATGTGGGTTATTTTTTCTCTGTTGAAAAGCTGGAGTTTATTACTTTCTAGTACTACTTGAGTAGAAGAAATGAGTGTATATATCTATATGAAAGCAAGCATATTGCAAGATATAAATTCTTATTTCTGGATTTAGATGCTAGAGCTGCTTGATACGGACAGAAACATTCTGACATGGATTTCCAAAATCCTGCTCTAAAGCCTTGTCACATAAAAGAGTGTAAGATTTTAATACCCTTTTAGACTTCCTGCTAACTCCCCATCAAATAATCCAAATGTGTATTACCTGTTTCCTAGTATCAGATAACTGTGGGGATCACAGCCGCCACGAAGCCAGAGCACTCAGCAACTCTCTCAGCCAGGCAAGTAGAAAGGAAAATTAAAAATCTCTCAGTCACCCATTTGGATGAATCAACACAAACTGCCTTCCACAGACAAGCCTTGGATGGAGCTCTGCCATTTGCAGCAGGATTTGGGGGGTTTTGTCATTGTTTGCTATTTTGAAAAGCCTGAAAATAGGAGTTTTCATACTGTCCTTCTGGAGTTATGTCGGTGTGCTGGAACACACAGAATTCGGAAGCTGGTGGGTAACAACACCTCCAGAATAGGGTGCCATGACCTGAGAGAGTCTGGATAATCAAGACAGACAATTCTCACCTCAGGTGTGGGGTTCTTGACAGAAATGTCTCAGGGAGACCCAAAGAAACACCCTATAAAAGATGGGGTAGGCAGCAATAAAATAAGTAATAATAATAATAATAATAGTAATAATACTGGCTTTAAAAGCAATGGATAACAAACATCGCCACATAAATCCAAAAGTTGATTCTAGCTGTCTGTGGAAACACCTGGAAAAACTATGACTTTCTGCCAAGAAAGTACTGTTAATTAATATTTTTAAAGAAAATCAGTCCAGATTTTAAATAGGACGAGTCTAAAATACATGGAAGGAAGCAGAACCTGCATCAGGGCTAAGGTTCGCAGTTCTCTGACAAGGAAACGTTCTTGTTTGCAAACTCTGAAATGCAGAAGCCCTTGCCAGGAAGTTGTGTGAATTATTCTCCATCTTAAAATAATTTGAATGTCAAAATGAACAGCGGAAGCAACCCCTAGTGTCTGTATCAACAGCAGCTCTGCAAATCTACTTGTTAAATGTGTGTTTATAACTTTCTTCCTGTTGTCTTTGGCCAGGTCAACCACTCATTCACAACCACAGAGCCTTGCTTTCTGCTGGAGTGAAGTTTTCCAGGTTTTCTACTTCAGACAGTATTTAAAGAAGGAAAGCATTTAAATCATCTATGCCAATGAGGAGAGTGAAAATATGTTTTGTAAGAATACAAACTGGAGCTCCTGTGCATTGTAGCTGAGCAAGCTGAGTTGTACTGTAACAGAAGATTAGCTACTCATGGAAAAACAGAATGGGTTGAAAATTGTCAATTACAGTTGAACTTCTATAGGAATTTGGACTCCCAGAGGAAAAATTTTAATGTTTTCAAGGCGGTGTAAGTATTTCCAATCTGTATCCTGAAACATGATTTCATTTTGAAATGTGATTGCTGTGGTTTCCTTAGTAAAGTGAAAAGCACTCCAAACCCACAGATATAGCAGGAAACAAAGACCAACATTTTCAGTTTGGAGGGAGAACTTTTTTCTCCGTTTCGGTCAGCAAAACAGTTACAAAGCCAACATCATGAATCAGTGGTGAAAGACGCTGGAGACTCCACTGGGTTTACATTTACTGGAAGTGCCACGAGATACAAAACGGTTGACACAGGTAATTACAGGAGAAGGAAAAATGATCTCATGGTTCAAAAGAGTGGAATGAAACCTCAGAGTTACCTTGTCTTTCACCCAGACTGCTCCCAAAGGGTCGCTACCTGTGATGCTCATTTTTTGAACTCCAGATGTTACAAACAAAACTGATGAGAGTGTAAATCCCCTGCAGTAAATGTTAGATCTGCTAGCTGGACTTTTAAAATCCTCCTTTCAGGAAAAGAATACTGTGACAACAACAGCCAGAGTGCCCTGCCTCAGTTTCCTCTTTCAGCAGATGCAATTACCTGGTCTCGTTTCAGGGGGTTGTTATGTAAATATTTTCAGACTCATTCAGGAAGCTTGCAAAGAGACTACAAAGATCATCACTGATGAGGCCTGCAAGGAAATTAATCATGCTATTTCAGGAGCAGGTTTTGAACAGCATGCAATAAATAATGCCCAACTCTGCTGTGATTACAAGGCAAACAGGTTTCGAGCTGCAGCTCTGAGATAAATAACAAGGAAAAGAAGCCCAGCTTCACACAGGTTTGGGCTCTGGACAGGTATTGTGCCAGTGTGGCAACCAGAACTGCACAGCCAGAGGGGTGTGAAGGGCGGTCTGAGAAGCATTTCTTGATGGAGCTGAGAAATTACTGTTCGGGTAGAGCAGGACTAGGTACAGTCACACTGGGCAGAGAGAAGCCCTCAGCAGAACCAACAGCAGTTTAGAGCAGAGGTTTACAAAATCAGTGAAAAGCAATCCTGTACTTCCACACTCTGAGTTTCCACCAACTCAAAGTCACAGGCTTTTCTTGTGTGAGTACGTTGGTACTGCTTTTTGAACCTGAGCAAAACCTATGGCAATAAAGCGTGACAAAACATCACTTTTTCACCAAAAAACGGCATTAAGAAATTCTTCTATTTGCTTTAAAGTGAGACTATATCATCCAAGGGCATGGGAAACAAGATGTGTGCCCACAACACAACGATTGAATCCACTCTGATGTTTAATCACATACCTGTCTCTATTTGCAAATCTTAATGTTCTGCAAAAAGTTTTGATCAGCTTCCACCCAGAAAGAACTTTGAATATTCTTGTTGGCTTCTTTTTAAATGCTTGAACTGAGAAAAAAAGTTTCACTTTACCTGAGCAACAGGTACACAAGCTCACATATTTGAAAGGAAAGGAGGAAAAAAAGTATCTGGTTGTATCTGTAAGCACTATACACAACTGCTATCTTGTATTCTTTTATTCAAAATTCTACGTTCCCACTGAGATCATTGCATAATGAGTACAACAATAAATGCAAGGAGCTGCTGAAGAGTCACCTGTTACAGAACAAGGACATGCACTGCTGAGTGAAAAAACACCCAACCCTGCCTCGTGTCATAATGAAGAGTATCCACTTTTAAGACAGAAAACAACATGGAATCATTTATTGCATCACAAGCAAAAGATAAGCTAAGTAAAGGCCATTCAGACAACATTAATTTTGTGTTTCCTTCCTCTGTAGTGCTTGCCTAACTCTGAAAATCTAATATTCCTTTTGCTTTTTTTTTTTTTTTTTTTAGAGACTTTGTAGCTGAACAGGAAAGAGGCATCAACCTAGACTTTACCAAAAAATGTAAAAATTTAAGAACACTGACAGACAGGAAACACAAAGCTTTCTTCCATGGGCAGAACATATTAAAAATTTTCCTCAGTTACCAAACTTGGTTATTTTGGTAAGCCCTAAATTTAGACTAATATTCAAAAACCATTAAAATAATCCCTAAAATTCACTATTGTTGCAGGGCTCACTGGGAAGGAAGCACTCAACTGAGAACACCTTTCTGAAGGGAAGGAAATTGAAGTGGAGAGCAGGAACAGCCCAGTGCTCAATGAATTTTAACATTCTTCAAGGTGGCATCATCTAACTAATTAAACTGATTACATTTGAGAACTTCAAAAGCCTAGAGATAAATTCCTAATCTTGAGTAGTCTTAAAAACCTTGATTATTAATCTGCTAATTGTGTGAAGGCACTTGCTATTAACTTCAGCAGTTCAGGAAGAGAAAATAAAACAAGCTTTGTCTATTGCTCAAAGCCTTTTAAAATAATAATGTGAATTTTTAAACTCTGATTCCCACTGCAGCCACTGATAGAAAGTAATTGCATTCTTTATCAGAAAGAAAATTTAAAGTTAACAGAAGGATGGTTAAAATTATCTTCAGACTTCCAAGCAGCATTTTTTTCAGTCTCCATCCCAATATTATTGGAAATATTGTTCATCATGAGACCTATGTAGGAAGGAATCTATCCCCAGTGTGGCCACGCTCCTCTTTACTGTAAAAGAGAGCTTTCTATGCTTCATTTTTAATGTTGTGTGTTATTATCACTGTATATGACAAAGACTAAACAAGCACTACGCACAAAGCAAGGAGAATTATCCAAGTCAAACAGAAGTGACAGTGACCAGGAGCAGGAGCAGGGGGAAGAGGAAGAGGAGGAGAAGGAAAGTAACAAGAAGAAGGCAGCAGGAGTAGATGATGGCTGTGGATTCCTCAGAGCCGAAATACTCCACTGTTGTGTTCCATTCCATTCTACTCAAACGTGAGAAGTAGCTTGAGCCCAGCTCTCCCAGCTCCTACTCCTTGAAAGGGTTTTTACCTTATTGCACAATTTCCCTCAACAGTTTCAGAGGCAGGAACTTCATTCACACACACTTGCCACATCTCCCTGCTCATAAGGAGGATTCTTGGATTTCCCGCATCAAACACAAGCCGGGGGAAAAAGACAAGTCTTGATTTCCCTTTTTTGCTTCAGAGTGCACCACCAAGAGCTGTGCCCTCTCTTCCCACACAGCTCATCTCCACCTTCCACCCCTCTCTTCCCCCAGGGCTGACCTGCCAATAAACCTGTACATCAGCTGTATATTCCTCCTGGGTGTAGCCCTCCTTCCTGAAGGATGAAAGAAGGACGGAGGACGAAATCGGACAGATTTTCATCATTATCCAGACTAAAGCTGCCTCTTCTAGGAAACATTTTAATCAAAAGGAGAGGGGAATGTGTACAGAATTGGTTCCATTTTTTGTGCAGTGTCCCTTGCCCACAGACATCCAGACCTTGGATCTACAGCTCCTTCTGGGTATTTTCCCTCCCAGGCATAAAAAGCATTTTTCCATGGTATAGTTGGCCAGGCACTCCCCCACCTCCCTGATTTCCAAGAACTGTTTTCTTCTGCTTTCCTAAACAAAAATACGTATGCATTTTAATTGAATTTATTTTTAAAATGTGCATCAGTTCACTGAGTAGAATATTAAGAAATTCAGAATAGTTACCTCCTTGGGAGGTGAAAATAACTGGATTTAGATAATTTATTCCACATCTTGTCCCATTCCACACCAAAATATACAGCCCAATTATCCATCATCATTTATCAGCCAGCCCACTCTATAAATATGCTAAATACCAGTAACAGTTTAAAATCTGTCCTTGCAATCAAAATACATAACTAGAAAAGTTTTCACTGAAGTATTTAAATATTTTAAGAACACTTTCTGACAAGTCAAATGTGATTTACAGTGGGGACACAGAAGAACACACACTGTGAGGAGGTTAAAAATAGGGGGAAGAAAAGCTAGAAAATTTATTCATGTTTGTTACTCACAAAATGACATCTGAAATGATACAGTTCTTTAAATGGGAGAAGAGATGCTGCTGATGCCTAAATGAAGGGACTGAGCCCCATGCAAGCTCCAAAAAAATACTATGGCTAGTTACCAGCTCTCTGTCAAAGGTCTGTGTGGTGCCAGTCAAGGGTTGTACAAGAATTCTTAACATCCACTCTTCATTTTCATTGAAATGACCAGAAGCAGATTTCCTCAACCTGCCAGTCTTTTCAGAGCTAAATCAAAAGGCTCCTTCTGACATCCAGCCTTGGAACTGTCTACTGATGGAGAACGCTGCCTGCCACATGAATTAAATTCTAAAAATTAGTTACCTCATTAAGAACTAATGTATGTTCAGCAGGAAAACAATCCTACACAGTGAGAAATGATATGGGCCAGATGATTAAGCTGAACAGCCAGCAGAATAAACGTGTTCCCTTCCAGCAGGTACAATTCCTGAGCTAAAGTTTCCAAGTTAATTGTTCTCTTGCCTTTTAATCCCAGTTTTCATTGACTAATAACATCATAGGCCAGGTAAGGCTAGTGAGGCTTTGGTGAGCAGGTTGAGAGAATCAAAGAACACCACAATTCTAAAGATGCTGAATGTACAGGGCTGGAGAAGGAAACAGTGGATCTTGCAGGTGGAAACAGGGAAGAAACATCTTCTATCACCTACTCCGTAGTTACCCAACTTTAGTAGCCCATAGATACGAGATCCCGGAGAGCTGGAGAGGGACTCTGGACAGGGGATGGAGGGACAGGACACAGGGAATGGCTTCCCAGTGCCAGAGGGCAGGGCTGGATGGGATATTGGGAAGGAATTGTTCCCTGGGAGGGTGGGCAGGCCCTGGCACAGGGTGCCCAGAGCAGCTGTGGCTGCCCCTGGATCCCTGGCAGTGTCCAAGGCCAGGCTGGACATTGGGGCTGGGAGCAGCCTGGGACAGTGGGAGGTGTCCCTGCCCATGGCAGGGGATGGAATGGGATGGGCTTTAAGGTCCCTTTCATCCCAAATCATTCTGGGATCCTTCATGCTCATCAACCTCACATCAACCATGTTAGCAGCTCAATCTGTTATGTGAGTGGTGTTCTGCAACACTGTTGCTATGAAGAAAATAACCCACACCAGAAAGACAGGAACCAAACAAAAGAGCCTGTTACCCAGAAAAAAAAGGTTAAAAAAAACCCCAAAACCAAGGAATGCTCAAACATACTCCAGCAAATGTGAGTACAGAAGATAGAAAATCTGTTGAAAGTCTGTTTTCATGTGCTTCACTCTGTTTCCTGAATCTCTCCTGACTAAATGCTCAAACAGTTGGAGGCCAAAAAAAGAAACCAAAAAAAGCTGAAAATTTACATCAAAAGTGAAAGCCATGGATACAGCTTCACCCCTGTCCTACCCTTTCTAAGGTAAATTATTTCCTTCTGCAGTTTATAAAGGGGATGTAGGGAGGCAGAGTCTGTAGTACTGCAACAAAGAGCCCAGAGTACCTTGGCAATATTTTAACCTTTCAAAAGCTCTGGCCTCGGAAATACCAAAATTCACACACAAACCAAATACACGTAAATAAAACCACCTACAAAAAGTACATTTTGGGCCCACAGGCTTCTTGGGTCCAAAACCTCCTGTTTCTCCTATGTTAAATATAATGTATTAATAAGAAATGCTGTGATGTCTGTTAGGTCCTTATGTCTGTTACCGTGCATTCTTTAAATATAAGAATATGGTACATTCTAAGAAATGTCTGGCCAGTGTATTCTCCACATTGTTTATGCAGTTTGAGTGTATGAAACCACACGGGACATTACATTTCACTTCCACACGTATAAGCCCCATGTTTGTGCTCCAGAAGCTGCCAAATACCAGTCCTCTGTAGTTCAAGAAAAAAGAAAACAAATCGGTGGAGTTCAGGAATCCACACAAATGCTAATACAAATGTGGGATTTTAAGAAAGAATGTGCTACACCTATTATTTTATGGTTATTTTTCTGTTTTTCCTTAATCTACCCTCAGCTGTTAAAGAAGAGTGTTTTAATTTAAAGCTGTTATATTCCAATTAAATATTATTTCCACATATATTACGAAACACTATCACCACTATTGGTTTGTTGTGGACTTTTTGTGGCTATGAAGCAATAAAAGGTGCAAAGGACTTTTTTTCCCCAAAACATTATGGAGAAATATACTGAAAGCAGTAAATATTTCCTGACATCTGAAAGCCTTCCTAACACATCATTGAACTCAGAAAGATCCTTCATAGTAGAAGTATGCTCAGGATTAGGTTTAAAGCAGGAACTCATTCTACAGACCTTTTAACACTATTTGAAGCTGTTTAGTCAGCCATATTCCATGGGCATTTGAATTGTTTAATGTTTGCTTGCTCCCATAAATCAGGACAGTAACAGGAGGATGAGGAAGAGAAGAAACGCTATGAAAAAGAGAAGAAAAAAAGAAGCCTCACGTGAATTTTTACTATGGTTTGCAATAACATCATAGAGGAGCAGGCATGGAAGAAAAAGAAGAAGAATCAAGTGGGAGAAATATTCCTAATGAGTGATAAAGAATGCCATGCAGAATCTGGTTAACACCCATGTTAAATAAGTGTCTTTTAAAAGGACAGAGCTGTTGACAAGATACAGTTGAATCTTACAATTTATCACTGCCCTAAAAGGAGGCTCAAAATGATCTAACTGAGGGTGGCTGGATGTCTGCCTCTTCCCCTGTGTACTTTTTCAAGCTGATGTCTTTTGTTGTGCTCGCAGCCACCTTCCACACAGATGTCTTTACTCTTTCGCTTGGAAAAGGAACATTATTGTTCTCCTTCCTCCTCCCCACCCGCGACTCTTCTTCACTAAACAACAAATTGATAGACAAAGCTAAAAGTAAAACCAAGCTGAAGACTGGAGAGACATCCTATTGTATCACTGTCTCAAACACCCCTTCGAAAACACCTCCAAAGAAATCTCTCACTATGGCAACACATTTTGTGTTGACACCATTCCCCACTGAAATGCAGATGACAATAGCATTTATGAGCACATCTGCACTGCTCTTTTAGGCTTTTTTTTTTGTTTTTTTTCCTACCAGCTCTCAGGCTTGTGCCATAATTGCAGTGGACACCTGGAGGGACAGCCATATGTCACGGATGCCATCTCTTCCAGAGTCATCAGAACCCTCAGCTTTGCCCCTCGCATTCCAGCTATCACAGGCATGCTGACACCCATGACAACAGACATCCTGCCTGTGTCTCCCAGCCTAAATAGAAGTGTCACTTTTCTGGTCTCAGACACTCTGCAGAGAAATTCTAATGAGTCTAGTGCATGTCTAAAACCATCATCTTCTACAGCAGACCCCAAAATACATCATTATCATAACAGGTCAGCTACATCCTCGTTCTCCATATGATTTAATTGCAGCTGCTGCTCTTTATGCAAGATGCTGGAGGACTTGTATTCACCAGCTCCGTGTTAGCAGGGCCTCCTGTCAGCATCATTAGCACAGGAAATGCCAGGTGAATCCGGACTTCGCGTGGATAATGAGCGTGCTGGAAAGAGTGGCTCCAGCAAAGAGCCACTTGTTTCTGATCCACGCCGTTAAACAGGTCTTTTAGCATTTCCATTATCAACCTTGATGCTGATACAAAGCTGGGGAATGTTGCCAATACATTGATAGAGCAGAGGAATAATTGGATGGGCTCGGGGAGCAGAGTAGTACAGATGGGACAGCGTTTACCAGAACAACGAGCCAGTTCTCAGCACGGAGGTATTTATATGTCCCTCTGAGCTGTGGGCTCAAAGACCTAATTGATCATAGGGTCCATAAAAGTTTTACCCCATGGAAAAGGCAGGTGGCATGCTCAGGATGTATTAGATGAGGTATTTCTGATAGAGATGCCAAAAATCTCAGTGTGAATCTGGAAGATCTCAGTGAGCTCTTGAATTATGGCCACTGATTAAAAGTGAATTTAAGCACACACAGAGGACCAGAGAGCTTACCATGAACATGGAATACTGAATAAATAGATAGGCCAACAATACATTCTGATTAGTTTCAACCACTGTTCTTTCCTGATGCTTTCCCTGCATGTTTATAGCATCAGTACTGACATGAGCACTCCTGCATGTAAATTATTCATACTTAACAGTCTGAAAATTGGAAGTGGTTTTTGCATATCCTTTCAATGATTACTAATACCCACCTCAGGAAACACTGGATTATAGCTCACTACACATTTTAACCAAGTCAGGTGAAGTCAGGAGCATATTTCTCCCATGTTTGTGTGAAACACACTGGCAAAAGGAGCAGGTCTACTAGGGCATTATTTACTTCACAGCTGGGAAGGTCTGATTTGGAACAAAATCCTCTGAACCTGCATTTGCTGTGCATCCAAAATTACGTTGCAGTGGTTTAGATAATACAGCCTGGCACCTGGAGTTATATGAGCAAAAACCTTCAAAACTTCTGCTGCTAAGCAGCTTAATGATGTAAATGTTACAAAAAAACTCACCAAAAACCAGCAAATAATAACAACAACGAGAGAAAATGTATAAATTAGCCATGTAATGGCAAATACATCCAGTGCAGGTACTACAGCCATTATCTGGCATCACAGAGAACATGGAGCTACTCTGTTCAAGGTGTCTGCCACTTATCTATGTCATATTCAGCTTAATTAAACACACGTGCCTGCTACACCTTCTCGGCCTTCTCTGAGCCAGCTGGTTTTCATCAAGGGCACAATACATTTACATTTTTTTTGGCTCATAAGCAATCCATCCGGGTAAGGACAGCAGACCTGATTGCTACATCCCCAGCTGCAAAGGAGTAGAGAAAAGGAATGAGTGTTACTTGAACTTGTAACCTTGGCTTTCATGGACCTGTCCATTTAAGGACTGATGGAAAAGCAAACTCAAATCAAGGCATTTTGTACTTTTGCTAAAATTCTAGCTCTCAGAGTGTTTCCACTCTGTCCAAACAGAACGGCAGAATGCACAGAAAGGACCTTTTAAAAGAAATTTGACACAGGGCTATCACTGGATGCGGTGGTCAAATATAGTCATTTCCATGGCCTCCCAACAAATGCACACCAAAATCCCTAAAATAAATGCAACTGCCCTGCCAAGCTGCTTTCCACTACCTGGAATACTGCACATAACCTATACAATAATGCTTAGAGGGTTTGCACTTTCAAAAATAACTTCTTTAACTTGCACTTTGGGTTACTTAGCACTTCTAAAATAATGTTTCTCCTTCAGACATGACTAACATGAGTAACTAAAATTCACTTAGTGATTTCCATCATAAAAAAAGAAAAAAAATCCCAAGGAACCCCACATGGTTGAAAGTGGAAAATTTTACTGAGAATTTACTTTACTCGCTTCAAATACTCCCACATGAGACTCAAGAACCGTGTGAGAAGCACAGCCAGGCTATTAAATTCCTTCATATTTTCTTGACATCTCAACCCCCAGGTGACCAAGACTATCAGTTTACGGAAAGGGCAAGACCAAGACAGTGAATTCAGAAAGACACAAATCATTTCTCCATTACAAAGAAAGAAACAATTCAAAACAGAATTTATCAGATTAAGTAATTTTCCTTTTTTCTAAATGAAGAAACCAATCTGCAATAAGTGTGAAGTTTAATTTTCTTGCTATAAACATGGGAAAAAATTTACTCTTTACTAACTAGGCAATTAAAACAGACAAGAAAAAAGATAATTTCACACAGAAATAGATGGTTCCATTTAGATGTTTTACACTGTAGTATGGTTTTTAAGCACCTAATACCTAGCAAGACACTCTAGGAATTAACAGCAGACATTCAGCTGTCTGATAACATGACAAGCATCTCTGATTTTACACAGATAAAACAGCCTGCTGATCTTTTTTATGACAGTCCCTCCTGTCTGCTGATTCATGGCTTATAAGTACTTGGCAAAGGGCAGCTTTCAAATTTCTTCCCAGGATGCTGTTCCAGCTCCTTCTGTCCCAGTAAACACACTTCAAATTTCATTAGTAAACCAAGGATGTGTCTGTTTGTGTGGTGGGGAGGGGAAGGAATCAGGGGGAAAAAGGGGAGAAAAGGGACAAGAAAGCAGAAAGTACAAAATCCTGGCAGTGGTCTGTGCCTTCTGGCACAGCCCCGAGCTAAGAGTAAAACTGGGATTTTTTTGCTGGTGATACAGCCCTTTGTGAGGCTTTTTCTCTACATCCCACACCAGGGACGTGGAGTTTGCATTTGGCACTGCAGTGCTGAGCACCATCAACCCATTGCTGGACCAGATAGCACAGAGGGGATAAACACGTCCAGCCTTTTTGTGCTGCGCTCACCGCAAATGCCGGGCTGGGGCAAAATTGGGTTTTCCTTCTCAACTTCTGTAGTGCATAGCCTTATCCATTCTCACGTGTGTATCTGCATACATCCCCTGCTGGTTTTTTTTGAAAAAACCACAACTCAAGGAATCTGACTGCCTCAAAGTCCCCCATGCCACATCAGCTCTCTGTTTTAAGAAAGGACCTGCTCCACACAGACCATTTGCAGGCGTAACCTACCCTACAGCAGCAGGATCTTCCATACCACTGGCTAATGAATAAGCAAGCTGCACATAAATCAAAGAGCATGCTGAATATAATCAAATGTTTCTCCAGGTGTTATTAGATAATGCTAGTAGTTATGCTTAGTTAAGAGACAGAAAATACTGTTTATACTTCCCAGTTGATTTTCCTGTTATCATCAGGCAATTTTACTAAAGCAGACTCAGAGCTATTTCGAGCAGGTCTGTGCTTCCCAGAGTTTCTCAGGTAAATCTGACAGCTGGGAAGAAGCTGTGGATCGCATGAGGCAGCAGATTCACCAGGAGCAAGTGATGCAACTCGCATAAGGAGACCCAAGAGTTTATGGCTTTGAAAACGAGACCCCAACTTACCAGCCCACAAAAGACCTGCGAAGTGCGTGCACTGGCAGTCCCCAGACAGACCCCAGGGAGCCCTAGCGTGGTTTGTACACATCTATTGCTCTGGGTAATGAGCTGTCCAAATGGTTTACCAGTCATGAACTAGGTCTTTGTCATGACAAATGCTTCAGGAGCACAAAACAAGAAGTATTCCCAAATGCAGACACCTGGAGTCCCTGGATAAGGTTCTCATCCAGGAAAAGGACATTTTCATCAATTACCCGGGTTTGAATGCTGCAGCTCGAATGTGGAATGTCCCAGTAAGATAACCAGTGTTTCACTAGAGCTCACTTTTATTCAGGTAAGAGTCCTGCATTTTGTACCTTCACAACTGAAACATCCTCAATCTTCCTAAAAATCTCCAAAAGCTGCACAACCTTGAGCCCCACCCTCTGCTGCTAACAAACAAGGAGAAGGTGTCCACTGCAATACAGGGAAGTACTGCAGGAGGTCTTATGAACAGACCTATCAAATTTATTTATAGACTCATTTGCTGGTGTCAGGTTTTTTCCTTAACAGATTTAGTTGCACCCTGCAATATGTGTTTGTAATACACAGTTGCAATTTTCTACTGGTTAAAGTGAAAAATAACCCCAAACCCAGCTTATATATTTTGAGGACTGCGTTTACTTAGAAAGCATTTGACTTACTCTTTAAATACCTCAAATGATATTATTATTGTCTGTGCCATTAAGTCCTTTTATCCCTTTGACTTCTCTGTCCTAGTCTATCATTTTGATGATTCTGCTGTCCTTAGGTTTTCCTGCCTGAACAGTCCTCGACTGAAATAGTGCCAGATGATTTAAATCCTCTTGTGGCAACCCCAGTGAAAGGAAAACACATTATTCCCATTTCAGATAGCCACATCACTGCTGAATACAGAGGACTGTCAGGTCAAATAAGCTGCTGCTGAAGTGCAGCCAAAAATTCAGCTTCCAGCAGAAAACCAGCAAAGGGAACTCTGGAATGACTGGGTGTTTGTTCATTAATCTGGGAGGGAATTTATCTATTTACCTTTAGGATTAAGTACACTCAGATACTCATCATTTTCAATAGGTTTGTACTACTTGATGAGTATTTGAATCTGAAACCTTGATAACAATTAAGACCTTGGTGAGAGACAATGACATTTTTGATGCCAGGCACTGCATTCAGGAAATATCCTAATTCTTATGGCGCACCCAATATAAATTCTTAACTTTTCTTTGCTCTCTGCCTTTTATGAAGAGCAACTGTTTCATCCTTTGTAAGAAAACACTTACTATATATATATTCATTTCCTTCTAGAGATAGTTATGGAAGTCTGAAAATTCATTTGCTTCAAGAAATTCTTCTATTATATTACTCAGTCATTTTAATTGCAAATTTTAAGCTGATCCACTATATACATCTAATTATCTTTAAATGAAAAATGCTTGTAATTCTAGTGCAGAAAATTACTATTTCTGTTTAATGGAAGCCTGTAATCAGTATGATTTACTTTCTTAGTTCTAAACTTCAGTAGCTATGAAGTGAATAAAAGAAATTGGAAATGGCTTAAAAATAACTCTAACATAGCGGGAATCAATGGGGTGTATTTAAAACCTCTGATTTTGAAGGACAAGTATTTGAAAGCTGCAGGTCTTGGTGATCAAGAAACAATCCCTTCAGGTAGTAATCTTCGAACTATCCCATGTGTCTATATCAATTTGATGGGTTTTGCTTGGATTTACTGACTTTGGTGACTTGGGCAGGGAGGAACACCACCAGAATGTCAAAAAGAAACAGAAAAAAGCATCATGGAATCTTCATCATGATAGCACTAAGGAATTCAAACTGCAGATGACCTCAAAGAGAGGCTGCTCTATCTTTCTCCATGGGAGCATAGAGTAGCCACGTAATTTGCCTGAAACATGATTAAAAAAATGAAAACAGTTTGATTTTTTTCTTAATTTACTATTAAAATAAGTACTTTATGACTGAAAAACAGAAATTTAATGACAAGCCACATCTTTGCTCTCATACATTGCTAAATCGAAGTGCCCACTCTCTGATTTCCAAGAATGACACAGACAAATTTATCCCGGCCCTTGAGTTACAGCACCTTCAGTTGTAACCTTATTGGAAGAGTAAGAAGCAAACAGAGATGTATATAAAACACACAGGGAATGCAGCCCCAGCAGGAAACTCCCCAGGCAGGCTGATTCTAGTAAATATCATATTTAGATGCCTGAAACATTACTCATACAGTAAGACTTTAGAGTATCAACATATTCAAAAGTATCTTGGCTTTATTATACTAATTCTTGATGTTCTACAGCTATTTAACCCATTTTCAGACTCTTCTCTTAAGGTTACATGGAGTTACTTGAACACAGTGAGGTATTTTGGGGTTTTGTGGTGTTTTTTTGGTTTTGTTTTGTTTGGGGTATTTTTTGTTTTGCTTTTGTTTTTCGGATGGGGTTATGGGGTTTGGTTTTTTTGTGTGTGTGCTGGGGTTCTCTGCTTGGGGTTTTTTTGTTTGTTTTGGGGGTTTTGTGGGTTTTTTTGTGGGTTTTTGTGGTTGGTTGGTTGGTTGGTTGGTTGGTTTGGGGTTTTTTTTGTTTTGTTTCTTTGTTTGTTTGTTTTGGGGGTTTTTTGGCTGGCTGGTTGGTTGCTTAGTTTGGGGTTTGGTTTTTTTTGTTTCTTTGTTTGTTTTGGGGTTTTTTTGGTTGGTTGGTTGGTTGGTTGGTTGGTTGTATTTTTGTTATACAGGTAGACAAATGTTCACAAATAGTACTGCACAAATGTGTAGATGAAGCAAACACCGGCAAAAAATTACCTTCCTGCATGTACCCAAACTTTGTTCAACTCACGTCCATAAAATCAAGGAGAGAAAAGGAGCAGCAAAAACCTGGGGCAAGACTCTCAGCTGGTGGAGGACAGAGATGCTCCAGAATTCTGGCTTCCAACCAGAAGCAAGCAGGGCTACTTTTGAAAGCAGCAACTGCTGAAAGCAAGGTATGGAAACAAAAGCATAAATATCCTTAAGTTACTTCTACCTCTCTGGCTCATTTCCTCTGAGACTCTGCTATCGCTATTTCCACAAAGATGTTCTGCCATTTCATTTTTTCCTGCAGGACTGAACAAAAGAAATTAACCTGTGCAAGATCTGTCTTCCATTCTATGTTTACTCTGAGAGTAAATAATGTCCACTTAAGGTGTTTTTACAATCTGAGGTTTAAAAAGTTAAGGAGGACAAAAAGACTGATACGTTCCATCACCTTCTCCCAAAGAGACAGGTGAAAAATTACAAATATTTAAAGCTGGTTTAATTTTAGCAAGAGTTTAAGACAAGTAATTTTTACCTGAAAGAGGAAATAGCAATTAATATCAACTGTTTAAAGAATTGAGAAAATTAATATATAATTTTTTGAACATTATCCTTCCTCACTTTGTTCAGAGAGGGGATACAACATAAGGAGATACTCTGTCAAAGTTCCATTATTTACAAGTCTTATAGATGCAGTTTTTCAAATACTAATTAAGGACAAGACACTAAAATATCCTGAAAATGGGAGCTAGAGACAGAAAGGACAGCTCCTCATCTTCCTCTGGCAACACAGACTCTGCAAAGAGAACACGAATGGAAGTCAGGGTCCCACATCAAATTAACTCACAAGCCTTGTTTCCCACTGGACAATTCTGACTCTGCACGTACAAAACTAATACCAGATTTTCTCACAAAAATTCTTGTATTTGGTCTCAACTGTCAGTAAGTACCTTGATTCTTTCAAGTGTTTGGTTTCCTCTGTGTGTGTGTGTGTGTGTGGTTTTCTTTAGGGTTTTTTTGTTTTGTTGGGTTTTTGGTTTTTTTTTTTCGTTTTAAGTTCCTAAGAATGCAAAAAGCAGAGAAAACAAATAAGTTTCACTAATGGGGAGCAATGATCTCTCCCTGTGGCCTAAGTTAACAGACCAGTGCCTCAAACTACCAACATGTGCCGTTCATCACAACCTGCTCCAGAGATGTGCTTCTCCTCCTGCAGGACAAATTGGAACCTGACTAATGTTGCCTAACATGAAATCATGTTCCTTCCTCCTTTCCTCGCATGAATCATGCTCTCATGCCCAATGAGTTCATTGAATCTTTACATATGGTCACCTGAAACTTTTGTGGGTATTTCCTGAAGTAAATAATTTTGAAAGTCAGTTCAATTAAGTCATCCACCAGGCTGCTTTTTGAAAGGTAATGAGACCGGTGAGATCTGCATGACAATGATCCAGCATTCTGTGTAATATTATAACATATAGCATATTATTTCACTTGAAAACGATGTTAAAAAATACTTTTTTCCTTCACCTCTTTTTTTTTTTTCCAAATGACTTACATGTCGACTTTCACGAACTAAATTTTAAATGGTCTCTTCACTGTCCCCAAGAAGCACATTGGAAAGTGAACTACTTCCAAGTCTTCAGGGACCTTGATTTCCTTTAATTATATGAAGAATCCTGAATGATAACAGTTTATATGGAACAAAAATAACATTGCAATACTGACCAGTATTACTTTGCTTGTCACTTGATTCTACAAGGGGTGAAAGTTAGGACCTGGCTGATGCTGTCCCCATTTTTTCCCTTAGTTATTCCCCCAGGACACCACCTTTCCTAGTCACTGGCACAGCTAATCACCCCAAGTTCCCATCTGCTGGGGTTCGTACTAACTTGCCATCTCTCCCTCAGGCTTTCAGAAATGAACAGCAGCTTTCCAAACACTGTTGCACAGCACTGCACAGAGCTCTTGCTTCATCTTGATCATTACACTCATTCTGTGGCTCCACTTCCATGCTCTCTCCTACCACATCCCACATATGTCACAACTCTGCGTTTTCAAAGCTCTTTGATGCATCTCTTAATGCATCATCAATAACTCAGTAACAAAAAGTCCAGCAGAACCTTCCATGTATTTGAAAATTTGTCACCAAAGCACGCTGCATTTCATCCTCTCCCATGTCACCTTTTAGCTTTGGAAAGATGTTTTTAAGAGGTTCAGCAAAGCTGCCTTTCATCTTCTCTGAACCCATCCTTAAAGCTCCCTGTGTCACACCATACCCCTGACCTTTTGTTATACCAGGGGATTGCTGTAGCCACCTCAACCACCACAGTCTCATTTCACCAGGCTCCATCAGTGCTCAGGCAGCTTTCTCTCTTACCCTGAGGCTGCAAGGTTTGGGCATTCTTTCATTTTTTTTTGGTACAGCTGGCTAATATAAACCATGGTGTCAGCCAATATGTCCCTAGACTGTGAGAACAGAATGAGACAGATTTACTTAACCATGGTCTTCAAAGAACTGCCATGAAAGCTTTTGCCATGCCACTGGTTCAATAATTCAATACACATTCTTATAAAAAGAGACAGATGTACTACGCACCCCGATTATTATTCTTAATATTTGCAAGGCCGTTTCATGCTCAAGATCAGAAATTATATGAGCAGCAATGGGATGTTTGCACAAGCAGCCAATGGCTAAAAAATAAAACACATTCATGCTCTTGCTCCTGCGCCATCTCTTGACTTCCTTCAGGACTCAAAGGGGCTGCACAGGAAAAAACTGTTTCACATTTGAGATGTGCACCAGCTAAAGGAAGGAAACCTTAAGAAAGGAAGTGTATCAGTTCTCCTCTCTTTCTCTCATTCTCTCATTCTCTTTGTTGAGCCCAGACCTGGACCACCCATGTGGCAGGACCAGTGTAGGATCTAAGGACTGGTGGGATTTGTTCTTCTTCTCTCTCTTCCATCTTCATGTCTCCTCTCCTGCTGCATCTGGGCATAATTATCCTATTCTACCCCTTACTCCATACCAAAGTTTATTACGACGACTGGGAGCTTGTCAGTTATAATCGTAATTGTAAAAGTCGAGATCTTGGTACCTCAAGTTTGTTGCTGGAGCTTGTAAAATTGAAGGGCTTGTTAACCAAAGCTTTTGAGAGTTAGTAGTGGCTAATTGCTGGAGTTAAGGCAACTATGTAATAAAGCATAAGATTTCCCCTGACACATGGAGTGGTGGTTTTTTTCAGCCTGATGAGAATTTATAATGAACATCCTGCCCCCCACCAAATGGGTCAAGATGTTTGGGACACTCTCCCTCTGGGATCCTGGTGAGTAAGCATGCTCAGAAGTCTGAACATTAATCTGGAACACAATCCTCAGCTGAGGATTTTTGCGATAAAGGATGAAATGTTTACATCTCAGGGTGCATCTTCCACAAGAACAGCACTGCAAGGTTGTGCATTTTCCTACCGAGTTCTACCAAGTGCTCTCAATCTCTGGCGAAGGCAATCAAAGGCAATGAAAACTGCCTGGCTCATTGGACTGACACATTTTCATTTTTCAAGCAAAAGAAACATTTCATACCAAACACAGCTCGTGATCAACGGTCAGTAATCAAAACCATTTAATTCACGCATATTTTTATTTCTCCTCTTATGCAGGTTGCCATATACTGATCAGCTGTGTTTACACACTGCTCTCATTAATAAACCAGTGCAGGGTACATTCATTTTACTAGCTAATTTGCTTGAAACTGATTTCCTGAGGCAGAGCCAGTGAACTGAAGCGCCTATAGTTTTTGTGAAAAATATAAAACCACTTTCCATTAGTTTTAAAGATCAGCTGCTTTATTATACAAAATACCTCATTTTTTACCTCAGTCAAGAAATAGAGAGGTTTTAAATTAGATAATTAGTTATTAGAAAATGTCTGTTCTTCCCCCAGAGTGTAACCAAAATGAATCACCAATTCAGTTCATTTTAACTTCTTCCCTTAACACTCATATCAGCAGAGTTGTTAAACTCTTCGCATGATCACTGAATCTTAAATCTATAAACCTCATCATCTCAGCAGGAGGTTTTCATCTGAGATCTCTTGTGCCAAATCCAGAATTCATTTTAAAATGCAGGCTCGTAACTTCATTCCAATGTGTTTGAAAAAGCCATGGTTTTCTGTCACAATCTGGAAACTGGACATTTCTATTACCATCTCTAGGAGGAAAATGTCCAAGAAGAATCTCTACATATTGCTACTCATTTTTTTTTCCACTTGGATTTCATAAGCAAAAATAAAGGAAAGTTAATAATGCAAGTAAATCTTTGTTTTGGGGTTCTTACTGCCAGCCTACACAACTGTAAGACTATAAAGTGAAAGCTGCAAAACAAAAAAACCACAACATTGAAAATCACAGTTTGTTTAATGTTGCTTAGTCTACTTTATTAATGATAAGCAACAATCACAAAGTAAATGAGCAAACAAAACCAAAAAACACCAGATGCACACCCTGTATATATTAAATTTTATTTTGCTGGCATCTACATAAAAACACAATCCTATTCTTTCCATTGAAAGGAGAGACTATTCCGCAGGAGGGAATTGAGCAATGCTTTATCTCACGGAGATGCTCAAAATGGGGGTTATGAGGGGCATGAAACTTCATCCTCACCCCCACTGAGGATCATATTTATAGAGAAAGTGACTGTGACTCTCCCGCCACACACTGCTGTCTCTGTCTCCTCAGTCTCACCCTTCTGCAGGGACTCAATCTGCTGCTCAACCTGCCCCTGCAATGACACAGCCCTGGTCCCACAGCTCCCTCTGTTTGCAGGGCAGGAGGTCCAGTCCCCAGCAACACCACCATGCCCCCCCTGACCTCACACCCGTTTAAACAGTTCTTTCCTGGATGTGGAACAGTGGCAGTGCCCCTGCT
>VZRS01002258.1:97423-210872 GCA_013398055.1 Ifrita kowaldi | reverse complement strand
CCCCCAGTCCTGCCTTGTCATGTCTCCCCCCGCCCCGCCCCGCGTATTGTCACTGCGAGCTCCTACCTCAGCATCAGTCTATTTTATTCACCACGCTTGTGAGTCTCTCTGCAGCCAAACAGAGCAGCTATCCGCTTACCACTTTCTAGATGCCTGGCGGCAAATGTAAATGGTGTGCTTACCTGTAAGGCTTCAGCAACAGAGATCCCACTGCAACTGATCAGCACTAATGTTGTATTTTGCTGGGTTGTTTTCAAACTGTATTCAGGTTAAGTCTGCATGAATTGCACAGACTTGCTCAGTTCATGGCAGTAATTTCTTCCTCAGATAACCTGGCTGACTCTCTATATGTCTGTTTGTACACATATATTTTGTTGTGCAAATCATGCTTGTCTTTCTGATTACAAGGATTCAACAGGTGGAAAATGGCAACATAATAAAAATCTGACAGCCGGTTGTCAGTTTTCTCCCCATTTCAAGGCAGTCCAAGCTGCAATGACTTTTTGGCCATGATATTCTGGAGCCAATGATATTCTGAATCCTCCTTTACAGTAGTCAGTCAAAAATAAGAAAAAAAAGAAAAACACCAACGAAAAAAGACTCCCTAAAACCCAGTCTCCAGTACACTAATTGAAAAGATCCAAAATGATCTGAAAACTTAGCTATTGGAACATTGAAAGCTAGTTTTATTTGGCACTACACGTTACTGAGTTACTGCTACTCTCATCATATACATTCACATGGGCTACATAACACTGTGCATTGCTTGTGATTATGATTTTTGACTCCTCGTCCTTCTGGGTCGTAAGAAACACACTGACCTGAAGAAAGCAAGCTCTGTAATTTATTGCTCAAGATAGATACCATTTAGCTTATGATGCAGATACACTTATCATGGCTGTGTTAGTTAGTGCAGAGGACGCAGTAATTGTGTTCCAAAACCAGTGACGATGTCTGAGCTTGCCTCTTGTCACAATGGCCCAGATAACAGCCATGAGCAGCGATAAGCAGTCAAACTAGTAGAGACCGAGGAGGTCAGAAATCAATTGCTTCCAGCTGATCGATTTAGGACTGAGAGATCTTGATGGTTGTTACAGCAGCTGTAAATGGAGGTAATTATTCCACTTACGGATAATACATTGTGAATGTCTTGATAAAGCCAATCTTCGTCTAACTGAAAATCACATATATTAGGATCATTGTTAATTTTTCTTTCCCTTTGTTAAGAGTATTGGTACTAGAGATAGTACTACGTAAATGTAGTACTTGTTAGCAGTTTGTTTCCTGTTTGATTCTTCCCATGTCTAATTATATTTTACATACCTTGTACAGCTTCTATACAGTAGAAGACTTTACATGATACTAACTCTTTTTAAGACTGAGCAAGAAGAAAACAGAAGAACTTTTATGAAAGACCTGATAATTTCTTTGCAGTACAATATAGTATTCTGCTCCCAGGAAATGTCCATCTTGTCCCCTGTTTATGAAATAATCTCTTGATGCTGACAGAATTCCTTGCCACCCTCTGGCCTGACTTAAGAGAACATATTGACAAGTTTGCTGCAAATTCCCTCTGCTATCATCTGGAGACTTTCCTGTGCAAGCTTATTTTCAGGATTTAGTCTAATATGGAAGCTATGTAGATCCCTTTAATACTTTTTCCAGCCTTCTCTCTCCCTACATCCTCTCCCCTGCCTCAACTACTTATAAAGCCACTCACTTGCTGATTATTTTCTGTGGCTTCCACCGAGAAGTGGAAGGCTTTAGTGGCCACCGAGATGTTCTGACCTTTTCATCATCCCCTACAGAGCCTTCTCCTCTCCACAACACCTAGAATTGCTCATAGGGTATGAGGGACTCTCTTACATAATGTTCTGTAGGTTTCTATGGTACTTCCACTCAGTTTCCCACAGCAACCATACAGAGCAGGAGACATTTTAAGATGTACTATCATCAGTTATAAATCCTTCTCACAATACTCAGATAACATTGGTTTTTCACACAGTCATGTCCAGCTAAGACAGAGGCACCATTTGGTGTCAGTTTTCTGAAGTTCAACAATACTGCCTTGTGGCATGGCATCATCTGGGTCAAAGAAAGAGCTGGTAGTCACCATTCTGGTAACAAGGAATGCAATAAAAGTTTAAAATCTGGAAACATTTAGGTTTTGAAAGTGTTAGCTTAAATCAGTCTCAGTGGGTTTGGTACCTTCTTCAAATGTCTAGGAAAGGCAATGTCCAGCTGCCTCCCCCAAGCAGCTGGACCAGTTGGATGAAGCATATTCTGAGCAGAAACAATGCAGAACTGTTGACTGTTGTCAGTATTCACAGTCATTTAAGGTGAATTCACCTTACAACTTAGGTCCTGAAGCTGAAGTCAGTGAAAAACTCTTATCACCTTAACTGAAACTTATCTGTCATGCACAGCTTAGTCCTCACCAGTTAAATCCTGTTTGGGTTGTACTTTTTTGCTTTGGCCTTATGTGCCACCTGTTAGCTTGAAATTATAGTGCAGCAGAAGTTTATACCTACTTTCAGTGAAATTTTCTTTAAGTTTTTTAATGGATTATCTTTCTTAGATGTATGAAAATTCTTGTTGATGTATTCTATTCATGCCCAAAAGACTTGATTTTACTCTCTTCCTGTGTTGTTTTTGTTGTTTAGAGTTTTTTTGTCAACACAGCAAGTTGATGCCTAAACTTTCACTAAATATATTTTCACTTGAACATTTTATCCAAGAATTACTGGGCAGAAAAGGACCTTCTATCAAAGGTGCCAACATAAAGCAGTTAAACTTGTTTTTCCTCCATCATTTGCAGTTTTATTACTCATCTTACCTGAAGAACACCTTCTCTCTTCAGAGGATGGTACTTTTACTTGTCATTTATGTAGGCAATGCTTTATGGGTCCTGTTCCCATCAGAAGTACCTCCTAATGGCTTCTCTTTCTTCCAGAGCCACTACTGTCAGATACCACGCCTCACTCATGTCATAGGGCTTCTTCTAAACTTTTTAGGTAAATACAAATAGATGGGTGAGGTAACCAACAACACCTCACCCAACTAACATCAGCAGCAGCGCTCAGGTTTTTTCTAGATCTTTTATCTCTTCAGCTATTTCAGAATTCAGTCCGTCCCAGCTGAAGAGACAAGCAGATAAAATAACAGGAGATTAACTCACCCTGTAAAAGGGAAAAGAAACACCTACTGTGGATTCATTGCTCCCCACGCTGAAGAGATGAGGTTGGCATTCCACAGGTTTAACTTATTCCTTACAAGTACCCCTGAACACTTGTCTCTGCAGCAGAAATTCTCTGATTTTGTTAGTAATTTGGTCCCACACCTAGAAAATTATCTGAAAGAAAGCCAGAAGTTTTAAACATGTTGAATTCAAACAAACACGGCCTTTCTCAGCTGCGCCCATTTTAATCTGCTTTTGAAGATCTCTCCTGAAAAATCACTGTCTTCTGAAGAGGACAGATTTCCCTTAGCAACAGAGGCAGACTTCAGTGTCAGGATTTAGCTTACTACATGTAGAATTTCACAGCATAATTCTATGTTTCTTTTCTATTTAGTCAGGAGAAATGGACAATGGCTGAAATATCTCATCCTACAGTAAAGTCTGATCCATATCAGATGGATCACTTCCTGGAAGTACCTATTTCTCTACTGATTGCAAGGTGACTGTGTAGATGTGGAAGTTTTTATTCCAGACACATGTATTTAAGTGAATACTGGTCCTAAAGGGATTTCTCTGTTTGATTGGAGAAATCTGTTGATGTTCCTATAAATATCTGGAGTAGAAGTGCTGAAAAAAAAAAATCACCTTGACTACTTGATTATTCTGTCTCACAAAAACATATTTCTTGATTACAAGTCTTTACCATTTTTTAACTCTGTCAATGAAGTTAAAAGACATGGAAGAGCATTCTCCAGAAAAACAAATGAGCAAAATCCCCTTCAATTTCAAGTGTATCATATTCCAACATGGTTTGTATATCTACAAGGTTAATTTCACCGACTAATAGCCAGTAACATTTTGCTTTCATCTTGATTCAAGCAGATGATTCTTCAGCATATCTACATGTAGTGGAATTATTTTGCCAAAGATGCAGCTGTTCAACAACAATGTGTGCTTCCTGTAAGACACACACACACCTGTAACAGCCCAGGTTTTGCCTTAGGTGGCTGCCTCTGAGGACTCTCATGCTTTTGGAGCAATTGATTGGTGTTTTCTTGCTGAATCCCAGCTACTCAAATCCTTCAACCTATTTTAATCAATGAAGCAAAGCCCTCATAAAGCAAAGTCATTTCTGAAATCTAGCCTAAAAGCTCATGTTCTTGGAGCGCGCTCCTGTTACTTTCATTTACCAACCACAGGAATCATTTCTTCCCCTCTACTGTCCTCACCAGTGTTCAAAATCCCACACTTTTCAATTCATTTTCTTTCAGCTCCTTCAGTCAGGATGAAACACCTTCTGTGCAGCATTCTTCTTCTTTGCACGTGGCTGTGCCTCATCAGAGTTTTGTGCAGTCATATCAGCCAGGGATTTCCCACCATTTTGTAGAAAAGTGCAATTTTCCAAAGTCAGGGTTCACAACTGGCCAAATCCAATTCATGTGCTGGTTTTGCCCTTTAATATAGGTATTAGTTCCTCACAGTTGGACGTGTTCTATCTTTCACTTTTGGCATCCCAAGTTGCTGGTCCAGTCCAGATTCTGCTGCAGCTACAGGGCTTTCACCAAGCCTGGGACAGGTGTCCCTGGCTTTTCCACTTCTACTTGTGTTACTACGCTTGAAGCTAAGGTGCTTATGTTAAAAAAACCCCACAATATTTTTTTCCATCATTTCTTTAAAGGAAAGGGTCTCATGTCCTACTTCATGTTGCTTATGTACCCACATTAGATCTTGGGGGGCTCAAGAGGAGTCACTAAGAAGCAGTTGGTCTTCTTTCCATCACTATTTATGGTGTTTCAACTGTATTATTTTCATAGAATGACTTGCCTAGTAGTCCCTACAACTTTATTTCTTTTATTTGAGAGGCAGTGGGGTAGTTGAAGAGATTTCCAGGCCTTCATCCACCCAGGGATTCCAGTCATAAGAACATGTAGGACAGATACAATCCCTTGCTTTGCTGTTTGAACCAAGCACAATATTTCTTGAAAGGCAGATGGCCTGATGGCTAAAAGGTTAAAAGCTTTGTTAAACATGTGTGTGCATTGCCATTGATTGTGGATCTGATGGTATTTAAGTGTACTTTGAAAGCAAACCACTGATGTAGGGCCCTCTCCTTGTCATCCATACTCAGTTCTAGTGTGAAACAACCTTACAGATTGTCAATTTATTAATTGACCACAGAATGTGAGTCAAACGACTGAAGTAGATGGACGATAATTACTGCGGTTTGTTAAATCTGGGTACATGGAAGTTCACTGCAGCTTCAGTGTAACTTTCTATGTGGTAAGAGAACTAACAAAAATCCAGGGCTGAGTTGACACAACAGATTTGGCATAGCTGAAAAAATCTTTTCAGGTTGTTATTGTTAAAATGCTGATCTTCAGAGTTCGCCTCAGGAGCTCATTTCACTTGGCAGACTTAGGCATGTGTGGAAAAGAATGTCACTATTCTGAAAATCAAGAAAGGAAACACTAAGAAGATCATCAGTAAGATGACAGGCAAATCTTATATCCCCATTAAGATGATACGCAAATTGCACAAAGCTTTTAATACTTGCTTTATGTTTGCTGTTCTGGTTTTTTGACCTGAAGTTAAAAGAAATAGTTTTCCTTGCTTCCTCAGTTGTACCTGGATTTGTAGAATTTGTATTTAATTTTAAAGGTAAAATACAGAAGAAGTAGATATAAGCAATGATAACACAAATGATAAGTGATGGTATAACAAAATGAATTTGTGATTCAGTTATTAATAGATTAGTATATACACAAAACACTTCCATTTACAATAATATATAACCATTAAGATTATTCTTCTCAAGCATTTTTGTAGTCTAAAAAGCTTATGTAATATATTTATGGTATTTAGAGAATTAGTGTGGCAGCCCAATCCCAGAAGTCACTGGTCCAACTGGTATTTTGTAAAAGTTATTTAAGATCACAAACACACTGAGTGTGTTGCTTCTGTTGACCTAGAAATGCAGACCATAAGCACAAGGATGCAAACCCTTTAAAGCTGACAAAACAGGAATCACATGCTTCTGCAAGCAAAGCAGCAGTCATGAAAATATGTTCTGACTGTTACTGTTTTTGCATTAAGTTCCTGTTCTTGAATACCTGGAATGATTCCTGAGAATTCAGAGTCATACAAAGACCCATGTCTTGGTTAAAAACTTGTACAAAAGTGTAAATAGCATGCAGTCCCTATCTAAAATGGATGCCATTTCTTCCACTTCCTAAGGTACTGTGGTTTTGTGGAGCTACCATGTGCATTAACGTATTTGCCTGCATATCCTGAGCATTATCCATGCTAGTAACTCAGGTAAAATGAGGAAGCTGTTCAATTCGCAATTGAGAGAACTTGGAAAATGGGGAGTAAAGCATATTGTAAGGCAAGGAAAAAAGTACAGAAAATGCCTCCTACTTCAGCCTAAACACAAGGAGACTCCACAAAATCAAGAGCATCTTTGAGGACTTACCAAGACACCTGAACAGAGAACACAGAGCTGGCTCAACTGTGTTCAGCTGGCAAGGGCAGGGAAGAGCAGAGACTGTTTGCCTCGAGTGATAATTGTGAGGCTGTAGAATGGTCTCCCATCAGAAAATTACTGGATGTACCAACACTTGGCACATCTAAAATCATACTAACTAAAGCACTATAAACTCTGTTGTAACAAACAGGTTTTCACTGGCATGCTAATATTCTAACCTTTTACCCTACTGATGCCCAAAATCATAATATCTGATCTTCTAATTACCAAACCTGTGACATAACACTTCTTTTTCAAGTTATGTCCATTCTTTAAATACTGTGTTGGGTCAAAAGTTGTTTGCCATTATGCTAAATTTTTCAGAATTTTTCCTGAATTTAAAAAGAATACTGTCTTTCTGGGGTAGTGAGAGGAAAAAATGAAGAAGCAATTCATCTCTTGGTGAAGTTCACTCCCTTTTCTGTGCCACTTCTTGTGTGTCTTCCCTTTATAGAAGGGGATCTTATCTCGCAGAGCATCCTGTAGCTTTTTATTTATGTGGTGTACATTGGCCCAGATGATTTCAGACACCGTGAAAGTGGATGTACCTAACTGAAAAATTGCTCAACGGGTTGTTACAGGCACTTAATTGACCATTTGACTTTTAAGCTCAATCTCAGTCCGAGGAGGTCGATTCTTTTGAGGTTTTTCATGCTTTTTGACTGCCGAGTGTGACAGCATTGAGAAATGTAAAGTAATAAGGAAATACAATAGCATTTTGAACCCTGATTAAAGGAAAACAAAGCAAATAATAAGAGTAGTATGCCAAATGTAAACATAAGAGTAATGCTGGAGTGTTCTTAATAGAGGCCTGAGGCACTGGAGTAAATCAGGCTGTGCTGAGTGTTCAAAACTATCTTTCTCGACAGTGTCAGTATCTCTTTGTCTGGCAATAATGGTGCTAAAAACTGTGCTGTTGCAAAAAATACAGTAAGACAAAAGGCCTGACTCAACAACGAGTTACCCTACTTTTGTGTCATGGTAACTCCTCTGAAAACAAGCAGAAGCAATAAGATGTAACTGGGGAAACGAAGGTGCTAATCTAGCTCATCGCAAGGCAAAGATTTCCACTTGCCAATTTTGCTTACTAAAAACGTCTTACTTGGTTGAAACAGAACACGAAACAATGTTCCATAGCATTATATTTAAACTACACAATCTTATAAATGTCATAGCAAACTACAGGAGTTGTATCCTAGCTCTCTTAGCTATGTTTTTATGGACGTTGTCATCAGGAACTATCGATACTCACAATCTTCAAAATATTTTTCTTAGCACACATAGCAAAAGAAGCTATACTGTAATTTGAGACAGATTCCATATGAAGGCAAGCAATCTTGGCAGAAGAGTTTTTACCTCTCTTTCAAAATTGAGGTAATTTCTGAAGAAAAGTTGTATCTGAAAATAGGAACAAGCATCATTGCTGGATTTCTGAAAGAAGAGGTTGGCTATATGCAGTTTAAAGACCCTTAGGAAGGATGAATATAAATACCAAATACATGTCTTGGAGTAATCCTAGACTTTGTAAATCATTCATTTTGTCACCTGAAAGACCCTTTGCCTCATGCAAACCCGAGGAGAGATCCAGGATCACAAAGAGACACAAATATTGGAAAAAATTTGCAGAAGTTTTAGCCATTTAATTCTATTTTCTGTGAGGCTGAAGAAATACTCTAGGGATTATCCCCTGTAATGGAGGGCAATTACTTAAGGAATTGAATTCCAGGCACTCCTGAGCATTCACCAGTGTAACTTTTAGTCCTGTTGCTGAGTAGTGGGTGACCAGTGCAAAATCAGTAGGCCCATGAGATGGCCTGTCAGTAAGAGTTGCCAGAATAATAATCATGCCCTAGCTGAATCCAGAGGCTCAAAAGTCCCAGTTCCCAAATTCAGAGTGATCATCAAGGCACACAAATGAAATGCCTAGAAACTTCCCAAGAAATGACAGCTAAGTTCAGAGCCAACTTTTCAATACCTTTTGAATGATCAAATTGAACTTTAGTCAGACAGGACCAGTGTGAAGCCAGTGATATTCTCCTGCAAATTTCTGGGGAATGATGGACTCTATTTCTAAGTTTTCTTAACTTGTTCTCATAGGACTCATCTAAACTATGAGAAATGAACACCATCTCCAAATGGATTGCTAAATTTTTTCTCCATCCCTGTACTTAATTCACTTTCAATACTTAGAAATAATTTGTGACAATTTAAATTTCATTCAGCAAATCAATTTTCTAATGGCAAATTCCTATGCTTTGTGTGCACAGAATTCTTATTATTCTGTGCAGACCAGACCTTGTAACAGTAAAAAATAGAAGTTCCTGTAAGTGTTGGTCAGGTTTCTATCTTAGGAGAGCAAACTCATGGAAATTTTTATAACGATATCAAATACTGCTTGCCTGTGCATGCTGTATTTCTCTTTCCTGGATCAGAAACCTAGGGATTCAGCTCACAGGCTGTGAGCTGGCCTCCTACACGAAGCTGACATCACAGTTAATTAAAAGAAAGTCACTGTACTACTGGCATTCTTGAGATGAGGCATTAGCGTAGCACATTCTGGACAGCATACAACTCCTACAAATTATACCACAAATTGCTTGGCACAGATACAAGCTCTCATCATAAGGGAAAGTGGAAGAATGCTGTTGGGATTCCTGATGTAGTGTAAAAACAACAAAACCTCCCAAATATTCAATCTTAAGGGATGAAAAGCACAGAAACTACATTAGTGGGTACCTAGTGGCAAGATGTAAACTGCCATCAGATTGCACCAGCCAGTGGTAAGAGGTAGTAGCTGCCACTAATTCCTGAACAGAAATAGGAAGTGCTTATGCTCCTCTCACATCTCCACTCTTCTGTAACATATGTTCATTCATTTATTTCCTAGGATGAGGCTGAGCACAGCGGACATATTAACACTTACTCCATTATTCTGTATTTCTAAGCATTTTGTTTAACAGTGATAGCAAATGGGTGAATAATACTTACTGTCTCTTCTCAGCCAAATATTCACAGTCCAAACTCAGTTACTTTTGCAGTTCTGTGCACTCCTGTTGGTTGATGAACCCTTGATCTTTATTGTTTTTTGTTTTAGATCAGGACTTCCTGGTAAAGCTGATGTCTGTGACAACCCTCCTTGACTCTGTGATTCCCAGAAAATGCACAGAATAGACACCCCAGTGACTGTGACTCACACTTGGAAGCTACTGCAGGTCCCAGCTCAGAAGCTCTCCCCTGTTAGCTTGACTCATCAGCAGTGTAAAACAACCTATGATCTCTGAACACAGTTCATTACAGCTGAACTGAAAAGAAGAAAGAAAAGAAAAGAAAATGAAGCTCACTTCTGTTTATAACCATGTTTTCACTGCAGTAGCTAGAAGTATCATTTCTCTGCTATACTTTGTTGGTTTGTCTTTTTCAAAGTCATCCTATACTCTGAGCGGGATAGAGATTCTAATTTTTAAAGAGAATAAACCTATTTTATAAATTGTTGTTGGGGTAAAGATTTAATAAAGCAGCTCATTAAATAAGTTGTTTCAGTTTCCTGGATATATCTCGTGTTTTATCTAAAATGCAGAGAAAGCTTTTATTGCCAAAGCATAAAATATTGAGGTTTTGCTCACTGTTTTTCCTAGTCAATAATTCTGTTAACATGTAAGGTATGGCATACCCTCATATCTGTAATCATAGGAGCAGATCATAGATGCATAGGAGCAAATCATAGGTGTATAAACATGCAGCTTTTTTTCAGTGGGATAGTAAAGGATGACTGGTACTCCTCCATTACAGATAAGATTAGACTGATTAGGAACATCTATAACTCACATACAAGCTCTGTGGTGCATCCATTTAGGGCAATAATAGATCCCTTGGGCCATCTCTTAGTCAGAAACTGCAGACACACTTCCCTGCTCTCCTGCCAACACATGCACTCCAGACACTGGAGGGCACCAGCAGTGTTCTCCCCATGTTGGTTTCTGGTGTTTGAAAAGGAAATTCGAGGCACAGCTTCTCCCAACAGGTCACAAATCTGGGCAGCTGGGATCCTCCAGACTGAGCTATGAGGTCTGGAGTGACAGTCAACGTTTTCCTCAAATCCTGATAGTAGCTGAGAGCTGTTGCAGACCTTCAAGCCTGTGATGTTAGACCTCTCTGTATTTGCTGAGTACACCTGTAGTTGTGTGGACTAGTTCAGGATGAGGAGAATGATCTGAAAAGGAAGGAGGGTAATATTGGAAGTTAACAACATCATCATCCCAAGTTCTTAAAGCTCCAGATATCTGTGTTGTTCTGAAAAAGAAAAGAGAAGTTGCATGTGGTTTTTTTAAAAGCATGCGGAAATTTTTCTTAAATCATTGCTACTTATTTGAAAGAAAATCAGCAAAAAAAGGTTTCATAAAGTATAATGTACACATGGCAAATGCAATGTTTTAAGATTTACACTTTCAAAACAAGTTTTTACTCTGTGGTTCACGTGAGTGAGCAAAATTACTGTTCTTTCACGCAAAATTCCTGTACTTACGGGATTTAACAGCTAAAAATGAAACGGGGAAGAAGAAAATAAGAAAACAATGAATACAGTTTTGCTTTAATTAGAGGAGCATATTTGTTTGGTTTTTTCCTACACTTCACAACTCTAACACAGTATGAACCACCTAAAAGTCAAACTCACCCTATCAGGTAACTGGCTTTTCACTTCTCCATTTGAGTCACAGCCAGGTGATGAGGCCATTCAAAAATGCCACATCTCAACCTGCTGATAATCCAATCAGAATTTCTTGACAAGTCCATTACAGTTTTCTGCAAGACACAAGGGAAGAAAAACAGTATTTCAAGCTGCTTTATTTTTCTATCCTCTGCTTCCATTTGTCTCCAATGTCTTTTGACATGTTTTAGCGGGGGGTGGGGGGAAGTGGGTTGTGGTTTTGGGGTGGGTTTGGTTTTGTCTGGTTGATTAGTTTTGTTAGATGTTTTTGTTGTTGTAATTGTTGGGGCTATTAACTACAATTTAAATTAATTAATTTCCACCTTTCATTTTCCCAGTATCTTTCACCTAGGTCGAAATTTGATCTCAACTTTTTGGAAGCCTCTAAAAGATCATTTAACTGGTATTTAGAGTACCTAGGAAACAGTGGCTACAAAAATACAAATCAGAAGCATCTGTGACTTCCAAGAAAGTACTTAAAGTGTGAAATGGTATTTGCTTGTTTGTAGATCAGATCCAGATAGTTCAACACAGTCCATACTCTGTGTAGATTTTTATTCCTGTTAAAAATTTAAAAGGCAACCTTTCAATGTCTTTGCATTAACTTAAGTTGCAGTCAGTCTGTAAAACAATCAGAGAGATGGTATTAAAAGTATATTAATAATAAAACAGATACTTTAAAAAAAACTTTGTATCAACTTGAGTCCACTTTATATTTTATAGAGCTTGCATGGCTGAGAATTACTGTACTTCAGTCAAATTTCAGACTGGCGCCTTGGGTGGAAAATTCTAACTTTTCACTGAAAATACAAGGCTTGCGTATCCTGTTTAGTTGCTTTTTAAGAAGAAGATGCCACTTTGGTCCTTGATTTAAATCCTGAAATCAGTTAGTGTAGTTGTAATTTACTTCTAAGGAACACTGAGACCCAAGTATGAAACAGTCACCCACGGAGGATCAAATAACAGCATCTAAGCTGGACAGAGGCTTTTTTCTCTGTTAGAAATTATGGCAGAAGGAAGAGAATCTGTCATTGCTAACCTCCTGTAGCTTCAGCAGTAAGAATGTTTCCAGAAGCAAGGCTTGACCCCAGCTAGCTGAGGATCTGAATACCAAGGTGCAGAGAGGCACATCCTTAGCAGGTTCATCTTCAGGCATGGCCATATTGACTCTACTGACAGGGTATAAGTGAAAAAATTTAAAGATAGCTTTAGAGACAATAGTATTACTTAGAAACATCTACTGTATCCCTTAGCTTACCAGCTTCCTTGGCTTTAGTTCTCTATTTTAATCCTACACTAGATTTGAATAGAATACAGTGACTTCTTCCATATTCCCAGTGTTTGTACTACATATTTTGTGCCACCCAGCCTTGCCAATACCATATATGCCCACGCTACTTAAAGAATACAGATAGAACTGTACAGATGCACAGACAACTTCATAGCCATTCTAAAAAAAAAAAACTGCATTACTGATAGAATTTCTCTTTGTATAGCTGAAACTGCCAACTAACTTTAAAAAATATTCATTCAAAGCATGTATCAGTTCATGTTAGCTATCTTTACATTTACAGATGTCTCTGCTTTGTTCAGATTTTTAAAGACCTATTTGGTCTGTCTGCTGCTGCCAGTAATACAGGCTTATTGAACACAAGCACAGGACAGTTGTGCTCAAATACCTATAAAGCTTATTACAAACACTGAAGCAAAAATTTATCTTTGGCAATTACAGGAAATAAAGACAAAATATCAATACTTCCCTTTCTAAGAGACTGAATCCATCTCAGTCACAGACATCTAAGTTGCTTCTTAAGTTACAGAGGTACCTACTTCTCCAATTATACATGCAAGTATACATTAAGTAAGTTTTGGGCCAAATGGTCTTTAAGGAATTCTTACAACTAAGATCTTCTTTAAGGGCTTCACTGAAATTACTTATCATATTTGCAGTAACACATTGCCTCAGGCCCGTGGAAATTGAATACACACAGATACTGCCTTTAATAAACATAGATTTATATCCTGCTTCTCTTGTAATAGCTTTAAAAAGCACCAGGAACTAAGCACATAGTTTTAAAACTATTGGACAGTCTCCAGCTGACCCAGGGTGGCTCCTGTTTTACAGCAAAAATACTATTGAGTACTCAGACTAGAAGCCAGTTGTAAATTGGTTTCTTGTCTTCTTTCACATCTGATACCATGTTTACTACAGAAGCATGAGGTGAAGGTAGGTAGAAAGCTCTGGCATGAGCCAAGCATTCTCCACAACATTAAGGAAAAAAATCTCTTGCCCCTGAGTATGGTTAGGACCTCCTCATCTTCTCTGGATGAAGAGAGAGGCCCTTTATCTTCAGGGAACCTTCCGTAGTAGTCTTATCTTCTGCTCCAGCATAACCTGTTGAATTTGCACAGTCCACAGACTAAACACCAGGCAGAGTAAGGGGCAGCAGACACCATTCTAAAAAAAATCCCACTTCATATTATTCCACACTGCCACAACTGTTGGCACTGGACTGGGTGTTGAGGAGCACCGGACACACGACTGGGTTCTTGTTGGTGACACCACTGCCTCTGCCAGCCCCGCTGTGCTGGCTTGCTGCTGGCTCACCTGGCTGTGTGCAGCACCCAGATCTCACTGCTCTGATGGCTACTGCAACATGGGGCCTCTTCTGGACAAGGGTGAGGACACAGACAGGTGAAAACACAGAGCTTGGAAGAGGTACAATCTCCAGGATTCAGCCTTATGGATAAAGAAAAAGAAAAGATATCATGACTTTATTTATCAGAGGCAGCAGTTGCCTCTTCAATGACTTTCACTTCTTGACACTGACTGCAAGGAGTGATGCATAAACTTTGGAGTGAGCCTCTGGGCTGTGTACCTAGAATACAGGAACTTTAGGAAGTCAGTGATGAGCAGCTGGGTTAGCATGACAAGAACTCTGGTGTCTACATGTAATATCCACATTTAATAGCAGTATTGCATAAAATATTTATACCTTATTTCACACTTGTTTATTTTCAGAGGCCAACAATGAAAGGAGGTGCCAGACACTTTTCAGATCAGAGGGTAACAAGCTAGAAAGGAGAGGCAAGGTCCTAGAAAATCCTGTCCATAAAAATAAAATGTTGAACATCAGTATGTATGGTTTAAAAAGACCAAAAAGACCAAAAGATATACAGTAATCTGTGATGATCTCTATCTCCCCATTGAATGTTATTAATTACACAGCCAGCTATCACAAGGCACTCTAAGAAAGGTTTGACAGATAAAGTGACAGATGCTTTTCCAGGTACCTGCTATATCAGGAATTGCTAAACACTTAGTTGCACACCACATTCAATTGCATAAGCCATTTTAGCTTTAGGGAAAGGGAAAAAAAAAAAAAGATGGTGCCTTGCAATCCTTAAAATACTGGACTTAAGTTAGAAACCAATTCAGAGGCAAAGGGTCTTGAAAGGAAATTTAAAATAATGAAGAAATTGTAAATTCAGTAACAAAGTTTGAATCTCCCAGAGGGGAAACATAAACTTTCCACTGATTTCAAATGCAGGGTTTTCCGCCAGACCACCTCTGTCCTCTGCTTCTCCTTGGAGCTCGTCTGGCTTTCCTCAGACTCTGTGTGTTCTCAGATCCCTCGCTTTCCCTCACTCTGAAGTGAACAGTGAAGGGAACCTCTGTCCTCTGCTTCTCCTTGGAGCTCGTCTGGCTTTCCTCAGACTCTGTGTGTTCTCAGATCCCTCGCTTTCCCTCACTCTGAAGTGAAGGGATCAGCAGGGTCTGCCCAATATGCCGCCCCTTCAGTGCATTTTTGAGACCGGCTTGATTTACAGGCTGATGCCCGTAGGTAATATCAACATGGGAGCCAGTCCTAGGGACTTTAATGGGTCAGAAGAGGAACTCACATCACCTCTGGATCCAAGGACAAAGAGAGTGACTTTTCAGAGATACAGAAATATTTGGGAATCAGTAAAACAAGTAGAAGTTCCATTTTACATCCTTTGAACAAAACAGAAACATGTATACAAGTAAAGTATCACAGAAGTAGAACTTTTTTAAGTTGGATGGGGTTTAAGAGCTCTGTGTGTGTATGTATTTTTAAATCCATGTTTTTACCATTCCTGATAGCCAAGGAAATTTGAAAAGTACAAGATATTGTTGAAGGACACTTTTCCTCTGAGTCATCCTTTTCTCCCACACTGAATGTCAAACACTTACGGGCTGTGATGCAATAGGCAGAGGCTTTTTTAGTGGGCTAGCTAAACAAATACACTCCCCTTACTCCTGGTCTCCTTCAGACCCCTTCTTTCATGCTGTTGCTGAGACACAGAGCCACTTTTCATCAAGGGCCTTCCATAGCTGAGGTGAGATTCAGTAGGCTTGCAAAGAGGAAGTCAAAAACCCTTGGGGATTAATCCAGCACTGTTGCCATTTAAATGGGAGGACTTCAGGACACAGTGTAGTCGCAAGTCACCTTTCAAGAGTCATATTCTTCATTTCTGGAGGGAGAGGAGAGAGATAAGGCATTCATACAAAAATTTATACTGGTAAAATGCAAAAAAACCAACCAAAAGCCTGGCTGATCTTTTCCTGGCCTGCATTACACATCACTATTTATATGAGGATTGGAGATTTTATCTGCATCTTACATCCGTAAGAATTTCCAGGAGAGTTTTTAGAACACAGTTTTTGTGCTGGCCAAAAAAAAAAAAAAGTTTATAATTAAAACAACCTATATTTATACCCAAAGATGAAGAAGAGTACAGCTTTTGGGTTTGTGCATAAAAGACTTAGAAAATGGAAAATATTGCAGGCATGTGATAGCAATGCAATTGCAGTTATATAACAAGCATGCAAACTCAAGAAAGAAAAGTTTGAGTTTTCTTCATCAGAATAAAGAGATGAGTGTGGCTGAAACTGTCTTTCTAAGCACAAAGCACATGTATACAAGATGTATAAGGCATTAACGAAAAAGAGCCTTTGATGTAGGTATCTGCTTTCATTTAGAGTTATTAAAAAACCCTAGTCTCATCTTTACTCAGTATTTGTTTACTAATTTTTACTAATTCTAACACATTCAAAGTGTTTTTAATAGCTGTTTTGTATATCACAGTGCATTGGGTTAGCATGGCCAGGTTTTAGGTGCTACAGGAATGGCTTCTGCTGGAAGCTTCCTCCATGCCCTGCAGAGCCAATCCCTGATGGCTTCAAAGATGGACGTGCCGCTGGCCAAGGCTGAGCCAATCAGAGATGGTGATAACGCTGCTGTGATAACAGATATAAGAAGGCGGGGGCACGGGGAAGTGATGGTGCAGGGGTAACTGCAGGCAGAGAAGAATGGGGTGAAAACATGTGAGAGGAACAACCCTGCAGCACCAAGGTCAGTGGAGAAAGAGGGGGAGGAGCTGCTCCAGATGCCGGAGCTGAGATTCCCCTGCAGCCTGTGGTGCAGCTCATGGTGAGGCAGCNTATCACAGTGCATTGGGTTAGCATGGCCAGGTTTTAGGTGCTACAGGAATGGCTTCTGCTGGAAGCTTCCTCCATGCCCTGCAGAGCCAATCCCTGATGGCTTCAAAGATGGACGTGCCGCTGGCCAAGGCTGAGCCAATCAGAGATGGTGATAACGCTGCTGTGATAACAGATATAAGAAGGCGGGGGCACGGGGAAGTGATGGTGCAGGGGTAACTGCAGGCAGAGAAGAATGGGGTGAAAACATGTGAGAGGAACAACCCTGCAGCACCAAGGTCAGTGGAGAAAGAGGGGGAGGAGCTGCTCCAGATGCCGGAGCTGAGATTCCCCTGCAGCCTGTGGTGCAGCTCATGGTGAGGCAGCTGTGACCCTGCAGCCCATGGACGTCCATGTGGATGCAGAGAGACCCGTGCTGGAGGAGGTGGATGCCTGAGAGAAAGCTGGGGAAGACCTGTGCTGACACAGGCTCTTGGCTGGGTCCTACACACCTGTGGAGGAAGGAGCCCACACTGGAGCAGGTTTCCTGGAAGGACTTGTAATCCTGTGAGGGACCCACACTGGAGTGGGCTGCATCTAAAGGTCTACATTCCATGGAAGAATGACCCACACTGGAGCAGTTTATGGAGGGCTGTTGCCCATGGGATGGACTCATGCTAGAGAAGTTTGTGGAAAACTGTGTCCTGTGGGAGGGACCCCATGCTGGAGCAGGAGGACTCCTCTCCCTGAGCAGCAGCAGGAAGAACTTGTGATGCACTGATTGTAACCCCCATTCCCTGTCTCCCTGCACCATTTTGAGGGAGAGAGTATTGTTGCCCGGAATCAGAAGAAAAACTTTTCCAAACTATATTAAAGTAGTATAAAAAACAGATCTTTAATGAAAGCTTTCAGGTGCACAAAACATAGGTATGCACATGTGTGGTACAAGATTTCTACAATTTTTATAAAGTTAATTTTTTAGTATATCTAGCAGGTACATCCTGTAAGAGACCAGTTGCCCCAGCAACCCACCCTTGGTCAGCCCCTTGGAGTTGCTCCAGGGGCTTCTTTTCCCTATTTCTTGTTATATCTCTTAAGTTCTAGTGCAAAAAAGAGAGTCCTTGTTAGAAATTCATTTCTGGAAAATAAGACTAAACAGAATTTCAAGAATGTGACATAGCTACTCTTCTAAAGTGTGAAAAAGGGTAATAAGGTGCTAGAGGCTATAAAACTAAGTATTAAAAATCTACAAAGCTACAAATATATGAAAATTACATAAAAACAAAAAAAATCTTTAGGCATCAGTAAAGCTTGGAAAAGAGGGAGGAGAGGGGGAAAGGTGTTTTTAAGATTTATTTTACTTGTAATTATTGTGCTCTGATTTTGTTAGCAGTAAATTAGTTTTCATAACCTGAGTCTGTTTTGCCCATGACAGTATTTGATGGGTGATCTCTCCTGGTCCTTATCTCATATCATGAACTCTTCATATTTTTTCTTCCCTCTCTGGTTGCAAAGGGGAGTGATAAAGTGGCTTGAGTGAGTGTCTGGCATCCAGCCAGGGTCAACCCACTACACGCAAATATTCTGAACAACTATTTTCTTTTCATTTGCTCTATTCTTGATTTTAGTAAATCCAAGTCTAGTAAATCCAAGACAAACTGTAGGATCTTAAAAACATAGGTAGAACTTTACAGCAGGAGGGACTTGTACTGAAATTTAATCTCTTATTAGGAGCCTTTCTATTTGCTGTAGGAAAAAAACCTCCAAAAAACAACATCAAACAAAAAATCCTGTGAAGTAATCAAATGGTGACAGAAGCCTTAAGACATGACACTCTTGGAAGACAATGACCTTGGCATAAATCTTTTTACTTCCATAAATCTATTCTGAAAGTTAATGAAATTTCCAAGTTCTAAACCAATGCAAAACCTTACTTTTCTTATAAATTGACCCTGCCCCTCTGTGCTTTTTTGCTTTTTCCATCTCCATCCCACATTTCAGTTATGTCTTTTTCAGTTCCTTTGGACTGCACCACTTCAGAAATGGGAGAATTTTATTCCTACAGCTTCACATCTTAGGGCCCTGATTTAGATTGGGACCTTTGGCTACCACAGCAAGATAACACCAAGCTAGAAATATGCCTTTTTTCCTCAAAAATCTTTTCAAATGGTATATGAAGAAAGGTAGTCCTATACATGCTAGTAGCCATTCTCTCACATACAAAACACACCAAAACCACAGATCTGATATTCCAGTAACACTGATCCATCCATCTGAATTTCTCTTCTCCCAGTCCCTGAATATTTCTAATGTGATCCATCATTTTTCAGATTGAGAACCCTT
This sequence comes from Ifrita kowaldi, assembly GCA_013398055.1. Lineage (NCBI taxonomy): Eukaryota > Metazoa > Chordata > Aves > Passeriformes > Cinclosomatidae > Ifrita > Ifrita kowaldi. The sequence continues at coordinate 191,680 of VZRS01002258.1, read as the reverse complement.
CATATCTTACATTACATACCAATTAATGCAATGTCTTGAGATGAAATCTGAGAAGATAAAATATTAGATGCACAAGCAGGCACATTTCTAATGAAGTACTAAGCTTTCTGTAATGGAAACTTATTTTCAGAAAGCTGATAAAGAGATTCATCTTCCTGACCGGAGGCTGTAGGAAAATTAACAATTGTTTAATCATGCAGATCAGTAACATGCTCAATGTTAAGCGTAAGACTAGTCATTGACCCTTTCTAGTGAGTGAATGGATTATTACATTTCAATTTAGCCCCATACCACAAGTGCACAGTAATTGTGATTTTATTATACAACCACATAAATAATGCAGTATTTTAACGATCCATAGCCTTTAGAACACCACACTGAAAGTAAGAAAGTAGTACACCCAGTTTAATTTTTACTGACATTAAATTTGCAAGGAACACAGAAATTTCAACAGCTTTAAAGAAAAAATCAACACTATAGCAATGAAATTGTCTAGCTTCGGCACAGTACCTGTCAATCAATATATGGATAGTTGATTAGGAAAGGAATCTGTAATCTCAAAAAGAAAGTAAGGACATTGTAATAATAAAGTCTGACTTAACATAAACATTATTTTGCCTTTTTACTAAAATAGCATATAATGTATGTAGGGTATTTTAAAATTTAACACTGCAAACAAAAACCCCATATATTTCATTATTTTCTTTATCTCTTCCAAAAACAATATATTCTCTTCTAGCTCTGCAGAAAGAGCAAGGACTTTAAGGAAAATACAGTGCTGAACAATTGCTTTCAATACATGGATCTCTAGGGACACTGTTTCTCTGTGGGAAAGGACCTTTTTGGTTATTTTGTGATTCATCAGCTTTCAGATTGCAGAAAGCAAAAGTCTGAAAAACATGAGTGTGATGCAGTGAAAAGCATCCCAAAAGGAGGGTTAGAGGTAGACATTCTGATGTGAGTGGGTGTTATTTGGACAGTGAACACTATGAGCTCTGCTCCTGGGCTTTCTTTTTGAGCATCTGCCTTTCTGACTGACACAGGCCAAGAATTCTCTTAATTCAACTGCTTCCATTCATGCACAAAACTCTTACAACACAATCATGCGCTTATTGACTCAATGTTGCCTTCTCAGCTGCAGGTACAAGTACTCCTGCTGATATTGCAGCACAGCACTAACACTTCATTTCACATTTATCAGCATCTGCAGCAGATATGCATGCATGTCTGATGCATTCCCAATTATCATAGCCTGTCTCTTGCAGTTCTCTAACTGTTCTCTGCCCAGCCACCTTTTCTGGGCAGCTCACTGATGTGTTTAAATGGCTGTGGTCATCTCCGCAACAGGTCAGCACCACCAAGTGCTCCTTAAGGCTTTCCCAAACATCCTACATATTTCTATAGAACACAATTAACTCTGATTTGGGTTTTTTTTCACCAGTGGCTCAGTGAATTTTCTCAGTTTGGTCCAGTCTTGTTGGAGTGATCTGTAACTACTCAGTCATTGATTCGCTAGATCATGGTGTCCTCACCACAAATCCTAGAGCAGCATGTTCTGTATGTCACGATTTGCATGGAATCTTATCTCAAAAACTAGATACTTAGCCAGTCAATTTACTAATTTGAGTATGCTAAAAATACAGGATGATACTGCTCTTTGATGCTATGAAGTTTTTTTATATCTTCTTTGAGCCAACAGAACCAACCAAATATTCCTCAGCCTTAGTTCCTCTGTTTATTATTCTGCACACCACAACTAATCCTATAACTCTTAAGAGTTCGTTGACTCCACAGCAACAGATTTGATTGTCTTCTGCCTACCAAAACACTCAGATGTAATCAATCTTAAACCTCACTAGATGAGTTTCAATACAAATCTGCTTCACTATCAGAGTAGTTACTCTAAAACATACCCTAAACCTATGTCTGGTCTTTAATTTCTCCTTGGCTGATTTGGGTTTTTATGAGTTCTGCCAAAAATTACATATTCTGAAATGAAGGGAAAGCAAGAAACATGCTCATGTCTGAGACACATAAAATTTAAATTGCTGAATGGTTTGTCAGCATAGTATCAGTGATCTGTGAATTGTGCTTTTAAACATTCCCTTACTGACTGCTGTGCAGCAACTAACTCTGGGTATGAGCTGCTCCCTGGGAATGCTTGCATGGTGACATTTACAGGCACTTCAAGATGTGTTCTGGTTCTCTCCAGAACCAGAGCAAAAATACCAATGTGGTTGTGAGATACGGAGTGTGATGTCTTCCTGCTACTGCCATGTCAGAGTTGCTAACACAGAGCACGACTGGTGGGTGAATAATTCTAGAAAAATGGACAAGAGTCTGTCGAGACTGGGAAAGGAGGTGAAGGGATACTGAAGTAAGAGATCTTTCTTCTCTCTAACCCAAGGACTTCTGTAACTTCTTGATATTATGGCAAGGAGCACAAAAGCGAAATGTAACTCTCTCACTGTTCACAATTATCCCCATAATTAATACTACTGCTTTAAAATAACATCACTTTTGTATTAATAATGCTGCGGCCAACAGGACTATGGAAGGGGTCATCCCCCCATCCTTGGTACCAGTGAGGCCACATGTCAAACCAGTTTTGGGCCCCTCACTCACTACAAGAAGGACATTGTGGTGCTGGAGCATGTCCAGAGATGGGCACTGGAGCTGGTGAAGGGACCACTGGTCTTATGACAAGGAGCAACTGGAGAAAATGAGGGTCAGGGTGGACCTTATCAATCTCTGCAACTACCTGGAAGTAGTGTACTTCTGCCAGGCAACAACTGACAGGACAAGAGGAAATGGCCTCAAGTTGCACCAGGAGAGGTTTAGATTGGGTATTAGGAAATATTTCTCCATGGATAAGGTTGTCAAGCGCTGGAACAGGCTGCCCATGGAAGTGGTAGAATCACCATCCCTGGTAGTATTCAAAAGGCATGTGGATGTCACACCTGGGGACATATTCCACTGTTGAACACAGTGGTGCTTCATTAAGAGTTGGAATTGATGATCTTAGAGGTCTCTTCCAATCTTAATGATTCTGTGATTCTGTGATCTGTCACTAAACGTGAAAAGTCCTGATTTTTGAGGCCACGGATATGCTATTTTCCTTTTTGCTACTTTACTTCAGTTCTAAACCCCAAGTTAAACAAATAACTATACAAAAGCTATTTCCCATCTAAATATTTTGATGCAGAAACACAAGAAGTGTTTCTCCATGTTGTCATACTCTCTGGTTTAAAAATCTGACAATTTTAAATTCTTCAGTATTCTGTCAGCCCTGGACGGCCTGGATGATAGGATAGAGCATGCCCTCAGCAAGTTTGCACATGATACAAATTTGGGAGAAGTGGTTGATACACGAGATGGCTGTGTGACTATTCAGAGGGTTGTGGGCAACCTGGAGACGTGGAAAAACAAGTTATCTGATTAAGCTCAAAGGGAATTCAAAAGTCCTGCCTCCGGGAAGGAATAGCCCCATGTATTATGGAAGAAATATAATACCCCATGTATCATCCACTGGAGGGTGACTGCCTGGGTAATGGCTGTTCAGAAAAGGCCCTGAGAGTCCGTAAGGTGAACATAAGGCAAAAATGTTCCTTTGTGAAAAGAAAGCCAACAACCTCCAGCTTTTGGGGGAGTATCACCAGCGTTTGAGGGGTGTCACCCTTTCCCTCCTGTTTGGAGTAATGTGTCCAGTTGTGGGCTCCCTACAAGAGATAGACATACTGGAGCAAGTCGAACAAAGAGCCTTAAAGAATCCTAGGAGACTGCAGCATCCTTCACACAAGGAGAGGCCAAGAAAGTGGGGACTGTTTGGCCTTGGGAGAAGAAATGTCTCAGGGGAATCTTATCAATAACTCTAAATGCCACACAGGTATAAGCATAGAAGATGGAGCCTTCTCAATGGTTGTAGGACAGAAGGAATTGAAATAGAGGAAATTCCATTTAAGCATAAAACCCACCTTCTTTGCTGTGAGTGTGGTCTAGGACTGGAACATATTTCCCATGGAGGTTATATTATCTCCATCCTTGAAGTTATTTAACACCAGACTAGACATGGCTCTGATCAACTTGCTCTTGTCGATCCTGTTTTGAGCAGATCTTGGACTTAGAAGAAATCCAGACATGCCTTCCAAACTTAACTGTTGTGTGATTCTGTGAATTAGCAATTGCTATGTGCAGTCGAGTTCTGGAGACTGATTAGTTCTTATTTCTCCACAGTGTATCACCTGCCTCCTTTTTTTCGGTATACTCCTGACCTTTACATAATAGCTGAGTAGACAAATACTGCTCTGAAAGTCTCAAGCCTTCAAAAAACATAAGACAAACAAATTTGCATCAAGTGTGACAAAAAAGTAGATCATTTGTCATAATCTTCCAAAATATTCATGCTAGGCTTAGCCTGAAATCCTCTGTGTTCTCTGGTCTATTTCCACAGCCTGTTCCCATATGAACAAAAGTGACTTTTAATTAGAGCAATCTCCACTTTACAGTTCTGCAATGCTGTAATTTTATTGTTGTTGTTTTCTCTGAAAAAGTTACAGTGCTGAAAAACAACGTGATACAGAATAGAGACCAAATTAAAATAAATATTTAAGATAGCAGCTGGAATTAATGTGATACCTAAGAAACATCTGACAAACAAAACTAGAACTTTGAGAAGTTGTAAGGTTTGTTATCAGACTGGCAACAAGACTCCTGCTTAGATGTACCAGTGATGTGAGCTGCGTGAGAGACAGCCTGGTTAGAGGGAAAAACAGCTGAACAGAAGAAAATGTCTACTGGAAAATACTGATAGAAAGTGCCACCTTGGAAGCCATGAACCTGGGAACTAGGCCTATGAACCACTAACATCCTTGAAAAGGGCAGCTGGCCTCTTGGAAGTACCTAGGAAGAGTAGACATCATGAGATACTATCAATAAGAGCAAATGCATGGAACTGAAATGACACCTTATCATTTGAGAAGGTGGAAAACAGTCTAAGAAAAACAGAAATTTCTCTGAAAGAACATAAAACCTCATTAACAGTTGAAAAATGAAGTTGAAGCATCTGTTGGCTGCATGAAGCAATGATATTCGATGCTGTTTTATGTCTGCGTTATAAAACAAGCCTAATTTCTACTCAAAGCTGAGTCTCTGTTCCTGGGAGCTTACCTTGCCACACATACTTTTTCTTTTCTAAATAGGTTGAATTCTCCACATTAACTTTCTATGAGATCTTGAGTGCTCACTCCAGATTCTGTACCACAGATCACCTTTGAAGTGAGACAGCCTGCAATCTCACTGCTCCCCCTTTTTGGACCCACTTTGGTGTAGGTTTGGTTTGTGTTCTCATTTCTGGGATGGTTGGGTTCACCTCTGGGATTATTTTGCCCCCTTATTTTCATTATTGTAATATATATAATATTATTATATTTGGGATGGTCTGTCCCCTTCTGAAATCTTATTCTCTTGATATTGATACTATAAATCCATATAAATAATCTGTCATATCTGGTATTAAGCTGTTGATAAATTGCTTCAATACTGAAAAGTTCATAGTAGCTTGTAATAATACATACCTAATTGGTAGTTGCTGTTAGTGATTGTTGCTCTATGATTGATTGCTGCTATCATACTACTGCTACCATACTATTGACTGATACTATATTATTGATTGCTGATATTAGTTTGCAATTGTTTGGTGTATATATCTATCTATCTATCTATCTATCTATCTATGTATATGTAAGTTTACTTTATTAATCATAAGTATACTTGCTATAGGCGATTTTTTACAATTTTTTTTGTGACTGTTTACTTGTTAGTTGTAAATTTTGTCGTATTTGTGGTAATCTGTAATAAAGCAGAGGAATATAGAGGGTAAAGTCTCCGTGTTTTTGAGCATTACGGAATCCTAGAAACCCATGGTCACAATCTCTTCATGCACCCTCCCTTTAGTTCTCGACACCCTTGCATCTTCATCTCCTTTTCATTAAAGCATTATCAACAAAGAGATACAAAAACCATATGGGTGTGTTCCTTGCACACAAAAATACCTAGGTGGCATATTTAGTTGCCTCTGGCTCTATTACAGTTTTACATAGGGGATGACTTTGAGTATATAATCTGTCAATTTCAGGTACTCCCAGACAAAATCCTTAACCTCTGCAAGGCTCTTAGTTGTCAAAAAAATGTTGAAGGCAAAGGGACAGGTGGAAAGGAGGACAGCCACTGAAAAGGACAGAAAGACAGGGAGACAAAAAGGAAAGCCAAAAAGAAGCCAGAAAAGATTACCCACCTTGCACTTCCCACCTACAAATGCAGCTAAAGGTATTTTTATCTTTTGCAAAGTACTCGGTTGTATTCAAGTCTGAGTTGAGTGCACTTCAGTCAATGCAAAACACCTCTCAGTCTCATCAGGATATAAGCTGCTGATTGCAGGTGGTAATGCATGTGTAATCCCAATAATGTGACTGACATTCTGATTTCATTTTTGCACATCTAGTTGTGACTGTCAGTACTACTACAATCTGACTGTAATCTGCTCTATACAAGAAATAAAGATAGGCAGAGCATGACAACTCCACAAAGATTTTGGGGATTTTTAAGACCTTTCAACTGGGAAGAAACAGAAAAAATCTGCACATTAAGGAATATATCTGCAAAATAAAGTATTACAGAGAACTTTTACTCTGTTGAAGTCTAAACACATAAGGTAGGAGTCATCTTACTGAAATTTAGGCATCTAAATTAGGCATCAAATACAATTTTACCAGTCAGCCTCCCTTTACAGTCAGCAACAAGAAATAGGTACTTCTGGGGGAAATTCATCAAACCCATGTCAAAAGCCAGATGAAGGACTGGATTAGTTACACTATGAAGATGATGATTTTTTGTAACTAGCTTTTATACACTGAGCTTTCATACCTCACCTTTTAGCTTTTGACGCCTATGTCAATCATCAGTCAGAACTGATGAATTCTACTTTAAAAAAATACATATACTTACCACAGTCTAGGAAAATAGTACCTTAAGGGAAATAAGATCTATCCAACTTCCCAAAAATAGCCTGGGTAAAGAGATTGGGGCAGAAATATGACAACTAAGATGCCACATGCTTCTTTCAAAATATACAAGTACTCACACCATACAAGGAATTCAAAAGAACAATGTAAGATGAGCCAAGTGAGGAGAAAGTCCACTTTTTCATAGGAACTGTAGAAGGAAAGTAACTACGGGGGAAAAAAATCATGATTTGCAGTAGAAATTGTGTTCAAGTGAGGGGAGCATAGCTTTTACATGGTTATTGAGAAGACAGTCAGCAAGAATGACAAATTTTACATTATCCTGTTCTAAATATTATTATTTCTTTGAATAGTTTCTTGTGAAATGAGTAAGCCTGTGTGTTTGTTTGCCTTCACCTTTGTATCTCCCTGAAGAGCTGAATGGTGAGGCAAGACTAGCTCCTACAGAAAAGTCATGTCCGAAGTGAGAATGGGTCAGATGCTCTGTTTCTGCCACTGAGTTATCTGAGTGTCAAAGCCTCTGCATCTGGGATCTGAAACAAGCAGACTAAATCATCCAGCTAGTGTGCTCAAAAATTCAAGACAGAAAGTCAAACAAATACACAGTCAAAGGCAAGTTTTTAAAAAACATCCAATAGAGTGAGACCTGAAAGCAATGGCCTCACAAGTGAGCAGCCAGGGACTCTTTATGTGCACCATACCATTGCTTACAAGAGAAGAGGCTTAAAAAAACCAAAAACAAACAATGAACCAAAACGAAAACCAAAAACCCAAATATTTTTCTCCAAAAATGACAAAGCAGTTTGCAGTGTTCCTCCAGAATATATTCCCTGAAACTTCCTTAAGGACAGCAAAAAATATCTTTTTTACAGATCATTTAGATTCATTGGCAAATTGTTCTGCCAAAGCTTTCTTGTGCAGAATATTACTTTTTCAATACCTATAAGCCAATTGTGCTGTAGGGCTAAATTTGGTTTATTGCCTTTAATGGCAGTAATCCACAGACAGTCCCAATACTATACGGTTTTTTCCCCCTAAGGGATGATTAAAACATTTTGGTTATTTTTGCATTCAAATCTTTCACAGCAATTTCGTGATGTTCAAAAGACTGCATCTTTTTGTGGGGATACTTTCACCTTTACATGACTGAAATTCAATTAATATTCGCATGTTGTATTTTCAATACATCATAATGGACAACTTTGCCAAGTTAGGAAACTTTGAAGTGATACAGAATCAATAAAAATTCCCAGAGGAATTATTTTTCCACACTTGTACGCAATATACTATTTTCCTAGTAAGGGATAAGTACCATGGTCTACTTCATGGTCTAGATTTTGTTTTCATTTACTGTACAATTAGACACAGGTAAATTCATTAAGTTAGTGGACCTGCCCCTCTTATACTCACCATAAAAGATTGTGAGAATCTCGCCACCATAGAAGCAGTACCACCAACCACATTTTAAACTGAATGTTGGTTTCCATTCTTTTTCCCAGTTTTCTTGAGGACAAGGGTCAGACAGCTACGTCCTGCTGATCCCAGTATCAGAGAGATCAGCACTTGGTCTGCCAAGTCTTTCCCATAAACCATCATATTTGAACCACCGAGTAGGTAGTTTCAGTCAAAGGAAGCAACCACTGCTCTTTTAAGTTCTGGGAAAACAAGTGGCTTTTTGTTTAGGCTTAGTAAGTGACTTCTTAGATCAGTGTATTGAATTTGGTATCAACTCAAATGAGGAAACGAGATTAACATAAACTCAAATGTTACTATATGCCAAAACATCCACATTACACATTCCATATCTTTAGAAAAGCAGCAGTTGTAACCTGAATCTTCATAAAAAAGTCAAATCTATGTAAGACACAAATTCACTGGAGTCCAGACCTAAAGGATGTTTTTTGTTACTCATATGTACATACATACTCTGCCTGAAATTTTCAAGGATTTTTTTTTTTCAAATTTGGACACAAAAAGTTCAACTCCTTTAGAAAACAAAGAATGCTGGGGAAAATCAAAATTAATTCCATTTATTAGGATATAATTTTTTTAAAAACCTTTCTGGCTGGGAACACAAAGGAAATAAAGTATGAAACTTCTTGCCTGTCACTGTCCTGAGCAGCAGATAGTGTGTCTACTACTGTCAGTTGTTTGCTCACTAAAAATAATTTATGTTTGTAAAAATGCTACACCCTTGCCAGTGTAAATCAGCAGTTTTAAATCCAACAAATGAGTGATGGCAAAAGTAAAATAATACTAGAGCCTGTATTTAGACAAGAAGAATATACTGCATTTTTCGGTGAATTGATTAACAGCAATTGAAAATATTTCTGGCATTATTAGAGGAGGTTGCGGGTGTTTTTGGACAGTAGATCCTAACTGTATGTGCTTCACCATCTCATAAAACGGAGATGTGACCTGATAGCGCTCTTGTAATTTTTATGTTTGTTCAACTAATTTGCTGATTGCCAATAAATCTTAGGGGATTTGAGCAAAATACTGCATTTTAAAAGTGAGCTCTCATATGGTCAAGTCCTTTTCATAATTCACTTAACAGCTTTATGAATTCTGGCCCAGCACAACGTATTTTCTGGTTAGGTAGGAGGTTATTTATATTTAATATACAGGCCTTACACTTCATTAGTGTTGACTTTGTAAATTAGTTTGAATATCTCTTAAACACCAAGTTTTTTCACTTCTTTTCTTTTTGTTAGAAGAAAATAAATTATCCCTTCCTTCTTCAAATGACATAAGAGCAAGTCATACCCATGCCTTTTTAAATTATGGGAAAAATTTTAAAGTAGTATTTGGGTGTTTGGTCCCAAGAAATACAGTATCCCAAGTGATATTTTGCTGAACTCCATGAGTCAGATACACAGACTGAAATGCAGCTTCTGCCTTCCTTTATAACCTGTTGATGTAGTTAACATGTAGATGTTCCTATAATTTGAAGAAATACAAATAATTTCCGTAAGTCAACGGAAGTTATTTTATCCTGCTATCTTCACTTATCTTTGACAACTTTCAGTCTGAACATGTCTAAGTAAATGCACATTAATCAATGCCATTTCTGTTAGTCATGACACAGATAGTCAACCATTTACCAAAAATAAAGAGATTTAGAAAACTGTACAAATGCAAACACAGATTTTGTTCCGGCCACCTTCTTGGTTCTCACAAAATCCAATCTCTGTCACATGATTTATCTCACATAACTTGCTGTTACTCTGATTAACGGTATATATTTAAAAATATCTGTGCTGGAGATTCAGAAAATGGTAGTTTTCAGGCAAGTCATATACATTTGTTCAGATAGTTAATTTTAGAAGACAAATAACGGCATTCCAGGGAATTAAGGGGAAGATGGCTGAGAACTGAACAGCATTGCCTTATCTATTCAAAGAGGATGTCGTCCATTCATCAGCTTGATACATTGTGTTAAGACTGTCGGCAACTGCAAAATGATAAGATAATGGAAAGCATTCATTTTAATTATCTAAAATATTTCCCCTGTGGAGGTTGAAAATAGCTTCAGTTCATTCCAGTAATGAAGGGATAAAGAAAGTAATCACTTTATAGCCAGATATATTTGAGTAAATAAATGCTGCATAGTTTACAAAATGACATATCTTTGCATAAATTCACTTGGCTTTTTTTGCTTGCTTGGTTGGTACATTAGTTAGTTTGGGGTTTTTTAATATGGACATTCATCTTTAAAGTAGAAGTTTTTTAGTAACCTTGTGAGTGTTGAGTTTTCTTCCTCTAAATCAAAATCACTACTATAGACTTTCAAACCTGTTTTGAAATATATATTATCAGTTAACTTGATATAGTGTTTGCTTTTCTGCGCATTGAAATGTTTCAATTTGAGAAACTGTTCTGATTTTGAGTGTGGATCGTATATAGCCTCTATGGAGACTGTGGTTTTCTCATGGCTGCTACTGGCTGGAACCCTTTCTCTCACACTGACCAATGAACAAACATTCATATGCAGTTACTAAAAATGCATGTGAGCACAAATAAATAACAATTCAGGAGACTTACTTCTACCTAATCCTACTGATCAATGTATCGCTGCCTGTTAAAAACCAACAAAGACAGGAAACCTGGAAGTTTGTATTGAAAGATAGATTTTGATAACAAAAATAAACAGCAAATATGATTTTCAGTCATGATACTTAAGATCATTGGTAAAATGCTTCAGTAAAGAACATGGGATGTGACCTTGAATATGTGTGGACTTAGTAAAGAAGGCTTTTAGTAGTATGTGATTTTTGCTAAATGCAGATTAGAGAGGTGGCATTCCCTGATATTCATTTCTCAGTTATGCTTCTACCACAGTGTTAGACCAGGAATAACTTAATTAAACCATGATAATTTAGTCATAAAGCCCAGACTAAAGAGTGACAGCAGGTAACCTGTTTTATCAAGTGGATGAAGGATTCTGTTTAGAAAAAGGCTCTCCAGTGAAGATGAGTTTCCTGGCAGCAGCAAATCTTCCCAAGGAGGGCTGCCAAAACACAGCCTGCTGGAAGTACCCACCACTATCCAGTGATCTCAAAGCTGGACAGGATGGGTGCAGTCCTACACAGAAAAGCTAAAGAACCCTTCTCACAGAGACCATATCAAAACAGCTACAGTGAAGATTTTTATAGCCAACACAATCTCCTCTCTCCAACAAAGCTGACTTTGCTTTTGCGTAATTCTCAAAACATCAGGGTAGGAACTCTGGATTAAGAGTGAAAAGAACCATTTTCTCATACAGAGGAAAATATGATTATGCAGGTATTAGGATGATGCACTGGACATGGCAACAGAGAGTGAACACAGTACATACAACAATCAGGATTTCCACTCTCTACTCATAATTCTTTCAGCTGCTGGAGTAGAAACTGAATTCAGAACAGAGATCTTCCCAAACCCTTCTCCTGGACAAACTGGCAAGACTGGGTGAGTAGTCTGTGAAATGGGTAAGAAATTGGTTAGCAGGGCACACTCAGGGAGGAACGGTTATCAATGTTTTTCACTCGGGCTGGCAGCCTGTCACAAGGAGGGTTCCTCAGGAATCGATTTTCCACATCTTCACAGATGTTCTGGACAATGCCATCTTACAAAGAGACCTGGACAGGCTGAAAGGGTGGGGCTGGCAAGAGCAGTGCGAGGTGCCGTAGAGCCAAGTGCACAGTCCTGCACCTGGGATGACACAACCAAAGGGCCCAGCACAGGCTGTGACCTGTGTGACTGAGGAGCTGCCCTGCTGAAAGGGACACGGAAGTTCAGGGGACAATCACTTGAACACGAGCCACTGGTGTGACTGCAGCAAAAGGCAAACCAGATCCAGGGCTGCAGCTGCAGGGGCACTGCTGGCAGAGACAGACCGGGATCACCACACTCTGAGCAGAGCTCATCAGGCAGAACCTGAAGCATTGTGTCTCCTTCTGGTCTCACAGTCCAAGGAAGGCACAAGAGGGTCTAAAGGGGGGGCCACAAAAAAGAAAAAACGTCTGCAGAACCTGACCTGTGAGGAAAGACAGAAGGAGCTAGGCTTTTTATCTGTGAATAAGAGAAGGATCAGAAGGAACCTCATCACAGTATTTCAGTGCTTAGAAGGTGGCTACAAAGAATACAGTTGCTCTAGCATCACACGGAGTCACATGGTGAAGACAAGTGGCAAAAGGTACAGGTTGCACCAGAAGACATTTCCTTGAAGTAAGAAAGACATTTTTTTACAATGAGAACAATCCTTCATTGGAGCAACCTCACCAGGAACCAGTAGAGTCCTCATCACTATAGATTTTCAAGATGCAATTGGGGAGGATGCTAGATAATCGCATCTAGTTTCCCTTTCCCATGAAAATGTGGACCAGATATTCACCTGAGGTCTCTTACAACTGTGTTGTTCTGTGATTTTGTGGGGTTTTTTCATTAATGGCCAAGTAATTTTTCATTTATCTTTCTCTCAAAATTGAAGGGTTCTCTTCAGGGCTCTAATTATTGTTGTTGATCTCTACTCTAGCACATATCAGAATTTCTCCATGGAAACAGGATATATGAGGAATCTGAAGTTAAAAAAACCAAAATTAATTGTATCAGCTGAGAAGTACTTCAAACAATGATTATTCTGTCAGCCTTCAGCTAATTGCTCAACATAACTGACTGTTATTAGAAGATTTCTGATCATATTTAAAAGCAAACATAAATTATTTTCTTGAGAAACAAATAACACAGACTTGACTGTGTTTTTATATCAGCTTTTTATACCCAGGCAGTTGGAGCTGGGTCTGGTTACAGTTAACTTATGAAAATTCAAGGTTGCTCTGTTGATCTGCAAGACTTCCTCCAGATTACACACAATGAGATCAGGATCTAGATCCTTCATTTTAATGGGCAGCACCTAATTTAGAGCAGCATGAAATTACAATCAGACCTGGAATATGAAGAAATAGTGGAGTTACACTTTTAAGGTACAGAAGACTATAATATATTGAGAATTGGGTGCCCAGTACACAAGGTGAAATATGAAAAATGAAGGTTTATTTTCATGCTCATACCCGAAATGCAAATGTGTAACAGATGTTTAGCTATCTCCTTTCATGCTATCAACTTTGCATTGATCACAGCACAAAAATACGTAACACATCATAATCGAACTGATGGAAAGCCTGTATTATACAAGTGACTGTAAGGAGCTCTCTGTAAGTATATCTGTTCTAATTTGAGCCTGTGAAGTTGGGTCTTCCCTTAGAGCAGGCCCAAAACACCTATGGCTGAGAAATAATTCACTGCAAAATATCCTAATAATAACTTGTAAATCCCCAATACACTCAAAATATAAGGCTTCAGCGAATTACAAACTTGTTTATACAGGGTATGAGTTTAGAGTTGCATATTCATGTATCTAAAGTTGCACATATTTATGTGCATATATACATTTATGTGTATATGTACATTTCCACCTATTCGTACTAGACCAAAGGTGCTATTTTTTCATTATACTTCAGCTGAATCCCCTGTTGCCTCGATTTTTTTGTATAACGTGATTTCCTTACAGTAGGACACGCTGGGTTAGGAATAGAAGAAAATGTACAGCAGTGGATTACAGGAATTATTTATTCTGTGTCTAGAGTAAAGCAACAAGGGCTGCTAAGTTTCTTTTTTCATTGTTCCACACAAGAGGATCCCTAGTGCATTTGTGTCCTGTGATACACTCCTACATGAAGCTTAGAAAATACTAGTACAGCTCGTCTTCAGAAGGGCGTGGTCTATTATTAAATAAGGTATTAAAAACCTTCAGAAAAGTATTTTTAAAGCCTCCAGGCTGCTATGTGGTGTTCTTTTCATGTTCTTCGGAGTTTTGCAATCCCTTCCTGTCCTAGCCTGCCAGTAAAATGGAAGATTGCCATTATTCTGTGACGTTCAGGTAATCTATTGATCTGTGATCTCTTACAATGAAATCATGCAAGAGCCTTCACTGACCAGAAGAGCGTGTGATAAAATCAAGTACAGAAAAGGCCCCAACATATGGTGCTGGAAGCACCACCTGGACAAAGACAGTAGTTTATTACAGAAGGAAAATGTTCCCACTTTCAGAACTAAGTGACACAAATAACAGAAACAGAGATCACAAAAACCAGTTGTCACAGGGATGGATGATGAAAAAACCCCCATCACTAAACAGAGAACTTCCATTAAGTAATCTGAAAGAGGGAAAGGCCACAGCATGGCTCTGGGATCCAACCAAAGCATCCTTTTTCTGCACACATCTTTTTGACTTCAGCAGCTTTTGGATGCATCGTATTTTGAGCAGGGAGGAAATGGAGAGCAATTTTATACTATGCAGTTGTACTCCCTGCAATCCAGAAGGGCTAACCCCAGCATTAGATTACCAGATGTGCAGGGGTTTGCTAATCCGTTAGCTATTACATCTGCATTCCAGGGTTTTCATAAGAAATGCAACAGCTGTGAATCTCTGAAGTGTCTCCTAAAGTGATGACTGACTTTGGAGATTATCACTCCCTTTTCCCTTAAAACAGGATGGAGATTCCCCTGTGGCTTCATGCTGCTGGAAGAGATTCTGGATAACCTCTAACTGCTTAATCCCCGCAGACCTTGGGAGCAGTGCAAGTGTGGGTGGTGAATGAAGGGAAAAGTTTTCCTACTGAATTCTGAGAATTCTTACCCTTCAGGTGCTCCCTCTTTTCCAAGAGTGTCAGTGATGTGCTGTCAAAATGTTCAGGAGACATTTGAAGAAAAATATTTTTCCCTAGTCTGAGATAAGCCCCATGTCTCACAGGTGCGTAAACAAGTCCAAAAAGGCTGAAGGAAGACGGGAATCTGCATGCAGACCTTTTTAAATAAAAGAGCAACTTCATTTGTTAAATAAAGTTATTCTAAGGAATTGCTTGTACTCCAAAAATATGCTAAGAGTACAAATAGTGAGGAAGTGAGTTAAAATTAAATTTGGATATAATAAACAGCATTTCAGAGAATCATTGAATCACAAAATATGCTGAGTTTGATCATTGAGTCCAACTCCTGACCCTGCACAGCACCATCCCCAAGAATCATACTGTGTGCCCAGGAGCATTGTCCAAATGCTTCTTGAACTGTGTTAGGCTGGTGCTGTGACCACTTCCCTCGGGAACCTGTTCCAGTGCCCAATCACCCTCCAGCTGAAAAACCTTCTCCTGCTCTCCAGCCTAAACCTCCCTTGACTCAGCTTCATGCTGTTTCCTCAAGTCCTGTCTCTGGCCATATTTCAAGGCAATGCATGCAAAAATAATGCTCAAGGTACAAGAAATCAAACTTGTGTGAAGCTCCACAAACAGACATTAGCAAAGAAATTTTACTGAAAGGGATACCCAAACCACAAGCAAGACATTTAAATTGCTTCTCCCCTCTCTACCCTTAATCTTTGCTTTTTGATCTTAAAAAAGGAATTTATAGAAAGACTTCAAACTTTTCTCAGATCTTAATTTGAGATAATGAAGGCAAAGATAGTTCATCTCTCTTTCTGAAAATTATGATCTTTGCTCTCTCAAACACTAAGGAAAGGCAAAGATAGGTAACATGTCTCCAGCTGAACTCCTTCCTTCTGACAAAACACAAACCAGAAATTCATGCTGAGAATTTGCTGAAAGCCAAATAAGTTACATTCAAACCTGAGTATCTATAAGAGGTTGTATTTCATCTGGAAGACCACAGCAAGCCAGGTTAAGTCTAGCCTTCAGAGCAAGGACTCAGTTTTGGCTTTTTACCATGCATCCATACTGAATGAGTGCAGAATCACGACGTGAAGGCATCTGAACTCAAAAGTGCTGTGCATTTCAGCCCAGGGTACAATCCATCCTGAAAATGAAATCAAGAATATAAGGCCAATGACTATGAAAACACTCATGTATTATCCTTGAACCTGTACCAGTGAACATCTCACTTTATAAAACTTGCTTTTCATCTGGGACCTTCTGAATCATTGGCAAGCCTTTTAGCATTTAAGCTTCCCATCGAGATAATCCCTTGGTCTTGAAAGTTCTGGCACTGCTTTTTACTGTAATGTTTCCTTGTCCGTCGTCAGGGAAGGAGACAAAAGAAAAGCACAGGAGAGAGAGGATTAATTTTCAGTTTGGGCATAGTTAAAGTGCAATTTCTGGTTATTACAGCAGACAATTAAGTGTCAAAACAGACACACTGAAAAGAAGCGTTAAGGTTGTTTGATGATCATATAACCAAGTATGAACAGACTTACCCTCCCAAAGCAACATCATTTATTTTAAAGGTGAACTCAGCAATTCAACATTATGTCTTATATGTATAAATATTTTGGCTTGGTTTGTATCACTTTTAGCTACATCAGCTAAAGATCCTTTTAGCATATACCATCACTGAATTCAACAGGATGAAGAAACGTCCGTGGCTCCAGCCCACAACACATTTTCCAGAGGAGTAGAAGGTACCACGTCTTTGTTAGACTCAGCTATCAACTATATTTGTTCCTGTTAGCTTATGTTATTTCTCAAACATCTAAGACCTGTCTAGGAAGAATAAAGAGATTCTGTTTTTCCAAAAGCAACCATCTGTGATGGATTTAGGGATCTTGTGAAAACCTAATGTCAAATGAAGTTGCATACTTTCAGTGCTGAAGGATGAAGAAGAATTACTTAGACCAACATATATTAGTTTAGAGCAGTTTATGTCAGCTTATTACTATACAAAATATTCAGGCTATTTCCTCTTGCTTAATTGGCATACTAGATGAAATAAGGACACAGGCTGAAGACATAATGTGTGACCATGGAAGGAAATTTCATAACAATACTAGAATATTAAAACAGATGTTGCAAAGTTTAAATGCCAAAGATTCAAAATTTTCAGGAACATGTATGTGGGATATTTGCAGCTCCATGGTTAGCTGTCAACCTACAACCTACATAGCCTAATTTTCAAAGCTGCTTGCCACCATGGGCGGGGCTAACTGCCTCTGGACCTCCGTCACGTCCAGAAATTCAGCACAGCGACCTGCCTGCAGACACCAATCTTTAGTGTGGCGGGCAAAAAGTCACCGCTGCCGGGGGCGTCGCACGAGCGGGCAACACACGCGCTCTCCTCAGAGCAGAGGAGGAGATGGTCAGAGCCCGAAGACCCCGAAGGCGAAGAATGAGCGGGGAGAGATATCCTTCCTTGGACCACAGCAAGCTCCATTAACAGGATCCAGGTGGAAGGGATATCCGGGGAAGAAGGCTCGCGCAGGTTTTAAAGGGAGAACAAAGAGGTGGGGTTTAGGGTACAAACCAATGGGAAAGGGAGAACTGGGAGGAGCCAGGGTACACTCAACCAATGGGGCTACACTATGGGAGGAGACAACCAGCATGCACCAATGGGGTACCGAACAACTTGGAAGGTTCTAGACAAAGAGGCAGGGCCAACTTCAGGGGGCGTGGAGCTCAGACTTGGGAACTGCCCAGAGATCCACCCTCAGATTCCAATTCGTCAACCCAGGGGAGGGCCCTGTCAGGATTGACAAGGGGTGGTCTTTGGAGCGACCAAGATGATGCTCTGCTAGAGCACGCCCCAACAGCTGCTGACCATTCCGTTTCTCTGGGTGCTCCAGAGCTTATGTGTAGATACAAAGAAAGTTTGCAAATTACACTAACTTCTAGTACTTTTACCCACACTGCAGGAGGGGTGTCCCATTACAAGCATTATCAAAAGCCTTATTAGTACAAATTGGACACGCATTTTATCTGCTTATTAATATGAAACTGTATTGATTGTTCTCCAAACAGTTTGTTAATAGATCAGTGCTCAAGCAAGGTACCAGAAACTGCAGTAAACAGCAATTTCTAAAGCATAAATACCAAGAGGCCACATTTCTTGCTGTCATAACTTCGCATCAGCCTGTTCTGCAACTTCAGAGACTGTGGATCAAACAAGATGAGAGAACAAAGGAAGCAGATGCTTCTCCTCTACCAAAACACCAGTGTGGGACAGAATAGGAAAAAGAAAAATTAGTCTATGATATTGGGCAAAATGGAGCAAACATAACCTTGATGCATACACAACTGTCCATACCGTACAGAACTAAAGTGATTGCACTGTAGGTGCCCTGAGTTAACAGATATAGGAAGTTGACTGGGTGTAAAATAAAGAGAGAGGACTTAGAGGAGGAAGAAATTGATCTCAGAGAGTGGTTTGAATTGCTTTGTAGTTCCAACAGTGGCTAGTGTTTATATTGTAAATCCTAAAATCTACTTTATTTCACAGTCTTTTTTAACTTTCCACTTTTTGATTGCTTTATTGAAGAGAGGATTATGTCACATTTTATCAGCTGTGAAGGTGTAAATTAGTGGCTGGGAATGTGCTTGTTTTAAATATTTCTATTTAATGCAAGGAAGGAGATATTACAGGTTTTGATATGATTCTCCTTGCACATGCTTGGTTGCCTCACCTTTTACTGTTGATCACTTTATTTTAGGAAACTTTAAGGTTTGTTCAGAGTAAAAGAACATTTTGATATAGATTTGAACTCTCAGCTCATGCTGTAAACTGTTCTTTATGTTCTCTGATCTGGTTCTCACTCACTTGACTTTTATAATGATTTCATTAGTCTTGGTGAGATATTAACGAGATTTAGAGCAGATGGCTGTCACTGCATTATGATTGCTCACATTGCCCAACCATGAGTCTTTTCTCTTTCCATGTCCGTACACGTACCTGCACGGCATTTCATACAACAATGCCATTGATTGACCAGAAACAGGCTTTTGCAATTTCTGGTCTTCATCCTGCAACTACATCTGAATCTCACCTGACCTACTGACCTCAGAAAAGAAAAACAACACAGCAATGAGTCACTGTTCTGCCTGTGCCCAAACTGCATCCTGTGCGAGGGCAGGAGGGAGAAGCCATACTGCACTGGGTGTCTTCCCACCTCCTGCTCTCACACAGCCCTGGCCTCAGGACGAGCTCATCTGGGACCACCACAGGCTCTGAGTCACAGGATCACACCACCTAAATGGCACTGGATTGTGGCTGTCGTCATGCCCATATCCAACCTCTGCCCTCATCCACTCTTCTTTGTCTAAAACCAATGCTGGTAAAGAAACAGGAGCAGCCTATGAGTGGCCACACAAGACAGATCAGATTGCTCTATAATAAATAATAACAAATTGCTCTAACCAGATCCAAAGCAGAGCACAGTTGTTCCAAAAAAAATGGAAAAAGCATACAAAATTGTTTGCCAATTACTGATGTGTTGGATAAGACCTGTAGTTCTTATGGAGAAGGAGGGGGTTTACTTAGGGCAATAATACTAAACTTCATTCTGGCAAAAATTCCACTCATTTTATCTGATCAGTTTAATTTTTCAGTTCAGTATAAACATATTAATTTACAGCAGCAGCAACAGAAACAATGCCTAGCATTATTTTTCCAATACCTGTCCATGTCCACCCCTTCAAAGAATACTTAAAAACATATACGTGACTTTACTGTAGCAACAAACAAGCTAAATAGCCATATTTATGTTGTCTAAAAGTAACTGTGTACATGAAAGCCCACATATTAATCTGGATAAATGGATGAAATTGTTTACCATTCTACCTAAAAGTAAAGCATAAAGCTAGAGGCTAAGACAGAAAGGCAGGCAGAGGAATTCTTAAGGCATTCACAAGCCCTCTGAATTGGGTTTAACTGCAGTGTAAAACAATTTGGGATGAGAGCAAAGCAGATAAGGGAAGTCTTCTACTTTTAACAGCCCTTTGTTTTTCACTTCAATAAAAAGTTATCCCACAGACTAAACCAGACCCCTACAGTAGTTTGTGAGATGGCTGTTGTTGAATATTCTTCACTCTGATGGCTGTGATGGTGCCAGGAACGCCCATGGAAAAATTCCTTGTAGGAGGTGGAGCTCAAGTCCTTAAAGGAATATAATCCACTCTGGATTCCTTCAGGTTTTAAAGTATGCAAGTGGCTTCATAATCACTAAATCTATGCTTTGGCTGGTATTTTTTCAAGTACTCCTGCATCTTTGTAGTTCAAACTGAAACACAAACATTCTTAGACATACCAGAAAATATTTGCAAAAAAATCTAATGCAAGTGTTAAAACAGCTCTGAACAGATTAAAGGCTTAGCTGCTTTACTCTTAGGCCACAGAAATTACCCTAGTGCTTGACTTCTATCTTCCAGATTAAAAATTTAAAGGAGACAGAAAAATCAGATACAATACTGAAATTTAAGGGATTATTTGGGATCTTCAGTACTGAAAGAAATCATGTTTATTGGATTTCCAAACTGTTCAAATTCTATCACATTTCTGTAAGCAGAGAACATGAAGAATTTATCCATCTATAACAAATTCTGCACAGTGTGGAAGATAAATGAAAGATTTGTCTGTATTCTTCTCAACTTCATGAAAGATCATTAAAAAGGCTTTCAAAAAGAGTCACAGTTGTAAGCAAAAGTAAAATCTTGAATCCATGAGAATTTAAATCAACTCTTGCTGATGCAAAATTTTCTGATTTCCTAAGATTTTGTGGCTCTGTATGGCACATTGGTGCTGTGTAAGGATGGCATAGGTTTGTGGGAAAAAACCAAGATATATAGCTTTTACTTAAGTATTATTGTCAAATACTTTGTAATAATAACATAAATACACTTGATTCTGAGTGTTCAAATGGCGAAATTAATTGCTTCAAATTGCTGAAAGATAAAATTTATCCGTCAGAAATTAAAGAGTCTGACTGGGTAACGCCAGTAATCCTCCTCGTTCCTTACAGACTGAGGCAGACTCTTTTGGCCAATAGTGAGAACAACAGACGCTTAGATATATTGAGTTTCTATAATTGCTTTAGTAATTCCACTGATTCCAAAAGAATAAAATCAATAACGTATCCTGCCTAAATACAAGATGCCAAGCTTCCCCCACCCCCTGACTAAAGACTATTTTCAGAATTACACATGCTTTTATAGACATCTGCCTTCAGTGTAGCCTCCCTTGGCTGGCAGTCAAATAACTAGCATGGTCCCTGTACAGCCTGTGTTGTGTGTTGTAAACAAACTATAGTACTGAACCCTCATAAGGGTAAAGAACATAAGACTGGAGCATCACTGGCTGGAGGTTGAGCACAGTGGGATGGGAACTGCCTTATGGCCATGAATGGTGACACACACCCTTGATGCCATGATGATTTTTTTTGCCTTTTATTTTATACCCCTTTTATACCTTTTTACAACTTCTGTATTCTTAGTGCTTTAGCCTACATTCTTGCAGTTGTTTGTTAAGCTAGGAGACTAAACATTTTAGAGCTTTTGTAGTTAGGGAGCAATATGCCTCAGACCCCAAGGTCCTCTCCAGAACACATTTTGTAAACTGAGATAGAACCATCCAGGGGAAGGTGCCTTGGGGAAGGGAGCTCTCTCAAGCCTCTCATTGGGGAATTTATGATAGATATGCTAATTAGTAAGACCTATAATGATATATCAGCTCTTTTAAGGGTGTGCATTGCGATGTGCATTGAGATGCATTCGATCTGGACGTAGTACACCTAAGTATCCTCAAAATAAATACCAAAGTAAAATCCCTTTTTCCCTTCTAACTGTGTTTGCCTCTTGATTTTAAGAACAGAAAAAGACATCACCCTGAAGCTGAACAACGAGTGAAGTCACAGCTTGCCAGGAAACATAATAGGTAAAAAGTGTTAGTTTGCCCCTTATGTGACATGTAATGAGAATGAGTTCTGCCATGCCTACTTGTGCAGAGGTCTGAATTCTGGCAAGCATTTGCCTACATCTTAGCCAGTCTGGGATGAAGGTGGTTTGAAAAACTGGTTACTAAAGCCTGATTTGGAAGCTTGATTCCTCCTGGAATCCAGAAATCTCCTCCTGGCTCTGGCTGATAGCAACTCAATGGACATCCTGGCTTGAAATGGCCATGAAGGTTTTTTGCCAATTTTGTAGTAGGTAATGCTATGGAAGCAGGATGTCCAAGGCCATCTGATTATAGCAGGGGTGCCAGGACAGTCAGCCTGGTACAGTTTAAAGTTTACACTTGGTAGTTAATAAAAGCCATTTGGCCATCTCTGACAGCAGATGTTTCCTTAAGGGTATATAAACAAGCTTTTAGCAGAGTCATCCAGTTCAGCCCTGTCAGTTTTCCTGCATGTGACAAAACCAGATGTGACAAAAATAACCTAAGAAATCACTCACTCGGGAGCCTACATTACCAAATTACGTAGAATAGAAATACTGATTTCTCTGTGTAAAATTAGGAAAAGGTCAGTGCATTGTAAGTGTCTCTTAAATGCATTTAAAAATCAGAAAGGTCTCGTTTTAAGGCGTAGTGGTGTTTTGGTATTTCTTGGCATAGCTTCACTGTCAAAGGGCTTTTAGGTAGCTATCATCCACTTAGATGGATTTCCCATTTAAACAGATGACAACTAGAAAATAGTTATTCTCACCTTTCCTATTATTGACTCTATGAATATTCACTGAAATAATTAGGTTTAGTGGTGTTTCAAGAACAAACTGATCCTTTCTGCACTAATCTCTTGCCAGCATGTTGATGTTCTAGAATTCACATGAATTTACATCTTAACTGGTCTGAGGCTGTTACTTAAAAAAACCCAACCAACCCATCAACCACAAAATTTACCAAACTTACATGAGAACCTAAGGCCTGTGATTTGAATAATGAGGCACTTACTGTGATCATCTGAAAACAAAACTTGCTTAGTATTCCTGATAAGTGATTTTCAGTTTAAAGCCAAAACTTCCTATATTGTCTCTAAGAGAATTTATTAGAGAAAGCTCCTATTTAATTTTTACATTATGTTTATGATAGATATCTTTTTCTGTAATCTGCAGTTAATAATCAGGATATTTTACTTTGCTTTCGACACTTGATATGAAGAACATTTTGATTAGTAGACCCTAGGAACTCTTTATGGTTTTAGGATTATTTTTCAGGAAACTCTTCAACAAGGTGTCTTTCCAGCCTGTCCCCGATTATATCACTGCTTCCTGTCAGTCATGCATGAATGTGCTAGCAGAATTTCCTCTTTAATCTTGGCACTTCCATATTAAATGGAATTGGGATTTCAGCTTTTTCAGAGCTTAGATATGTATTGACAATGGTCTTACATTACAAAAATATTTTGATAAATTCACCTTTTAATGATTATTATTGAAAAATACATCAAAGCCTGGAGAATTCCATGTCTGTTTTTCTTCCTTTTTAAAAAAACTTCTACTGACAGGGACATGTCTCATTTTATCCAGAAGTTTTTGACGTCAGAACCATAAGCTCTAAAAACCTCCGCTCAGTTGTTCATTGATAACATCACAGACATTGCTAAAACACATTCCATTCATTTCCAGCATTTGTCAGTGGCATTTCAATGGCATGTATATGAGTGCTTCTAATCCATCAAAATTCTTTGGAATGGAAACTGTTCCACTTCAAATACAAAGCCTGCAGAACTCAGGTCTACAGTTATGTGTTTCCCAGAATTTTAATCTGCCTTTAGACACAAAAGCAAGGTATTCTAACAGAGAAAAATTGGGTTTTCTGTTTTTTTTTTTTAATATTTACCAGTAACTTTCTGCACTTCAAGGAGAAAATTGTTCAAAGGCAAGGAGAAAAAGACAAATATTGAAAAATTAGTACAATGCATCCAATCACTTTATTGTGAGGCACGCCTGAGCCGTAGATGCTTTAAGGTATTCAAAACTAGTCAAGATTATCCATATGACTTTTTGGTTATTTGTTACAACTGCCTTAAAAATATCACTTTATTGTTGCTGAAAGAAATGGTGTAGTACCAAATTTTGTAACATCAAACACCCATTTGCCCATTTCCCTTGTTTTTTCACTACTCCTGTGCCAAAATGAAAGGCAAGTATCATGCCACGTGTATACTTGCTGAGTATGTTTGTGGATATGGTATCCTGTGCTATGATATGATATGATGTTTTTGTCTTCTAGTGTAATTGCTATATATTAAAATATATGTGTTCTTTGTGTTATCCATACAGTGATGATGTATGGATAAACATGTGAGTTTAAATCCCTGGGGAAAGACATAGCTTTTAAAACTATCGGTAAGTGAAAAGTCTTTGTTCAAGAATGCTAACTCATTTCTAAATATACTGGGCTACTTTGAACACTTGCTGAGGATTCTGTACCCAAGAATGAAGACAAAACTAAACCATTTTGACTGCCATTTTTAGAAACTCAAAAGGACAGCGGCTCTGCAACAGATAAAGTAGAGCTAACCACAGCTTTTGGTAACCTGTTCAACCAGGTATATGGCAATTTGTCAGACTGCATCAGGTACCTCCAAATCTTTCAGTGAATTTAATGCTATCAGCACTTTGCTGTCTTATCTCTCCTCACCCACTCCCGTACAAAGATACTCTCCAACAAGAGAGATAAATTTTTCCTTTTCTGTCACCAAGGAAAAATTAGGATATTTCACCACCAATATTTAGGACAACAACTAATGCTGATACCTCACTCTGAATGAAGACAACCTGAGACATACTGACTGGGTCTCTAAGCATTATACACTGGCATAGTCAGCGTGAATGAGGGAGAAAATAGCTCTCATCCTTCTGGCAGTTCCTAAGTCTGCTGAAGTTTTCAGTGATCCCAAATGGAAAACATTTCCTTTTCAACAAAGGTTGTGGAAATATTCAGCTATGAAATCATGCCTCTTGGAGAACATATATCATCTGCTTCTAACTTTGAATATGGAGCTGCTCTGTAGATTGAAAGGATTTACCTTTTGGCTCTAATGAGTTTTGCAGCACAGACAGAAAAATACAACAGAGGCTGTACCTTCCTTATAAAATAGTGTCAGGCATATGATTGAATTCACAACCTCAAATACACTGCTTTTCCTGAAACTGCCTTTAAGTGTGGAGCTGCTGCCCATAAAATATTCAACAGCAAGACTGAAGGGCAATTCTTCAATTTCACAAAAGCAGGAAAAGCAAAGGGTAGCTGGGGTTTGTTTTGGCTTCATATGTTTTGTGTGTGGGGTTTGCAGGTATGTCTCTGCAGCACAGCATAGGTGTGGTTAATTGTACTGGTTGCAGTAGTCTTCTGTGACAGTGTCCTGGAGGTCCCCAGGTTCATCTGGTTAAGAGATGTTCATATCCTACCACTCAGAGCACAAAGCGGTTAACCACAAAGTGGCACCCCTCCATAATTGGCTCTGCTTTCACTAAATTCATGTTTATAAGAACTGTCACGGTTTATGAATGGCATTCTCCAATTCACTGCCCCCCACTGAGACCCTCCCAAACCACTTTCTCACCTCCTTCACTCCGCTCCCCTTTCTCACTGGGGCAGGATGGAGTTGGGAATCGGAGGCACAAAAGGTGAAGATCAAAGGTTAATATACGAAAAATTTACTGGA
Source organism: Ifrita kowaldi (assembly GCA_013398055.1). Taxonomy (NCBI): domain Eukaryota; kingdom Metazoa; phylum Chordata; class Aves; order Passeriformes; family Cinclosomatidae; genus Ifrita; species Ifrita kowaldi. Next base: position 165,742 of record VZRS01002258.1, on the reverse strand, counting down.
AACAGCAATGAGATAAGAAAACAAACAGTAATAACAATATTAATTTTAAAAGTATACAAAAGAGAGGGTCATTCACGTGCAAAAATGTTCACCACAGACCCTGAGATAATGAACAATGGTGAACAGTCTCTCCCCTGCCTGACACATTTTTTCTACTGGAAGCCCTGCCCTTCCTCTCCAAAGCCAGAGGGCCCCTTCCCCCTGATCCCAGTTGCGATGAGAGGTGGTACAGAACGATATCTAGGTCCTGGTCATGCACCCTCAGACATGCCCCTCTTCCAGCTACTGAAAAAAATCAACTCTGTCCAGGCCAAAACACACAAACCTGAAGTCACCTCCTATAATTCATTATTGCTTTAGACAGTGTGTTTTCAAGTCTCCATATGCCTAAGAAGTTATATTACTCAAAATACTGAACCTGAATGCCTCACTTTTGAAAAAAACTATGTGAAAATAAAATTGTGGCAAAAGTAAAGTCTGAATTCAGTTTTTAAGTGCAAAATGTCACTATTATTTCAATGCTGCTTGTAGAGATTTTAGTGTAAAAATAAATGCAGTATTGGAAGGTACATCTATTTCTGTAGTAACTATATTGCAACTTATTGGTGACTCATGATGTCTTTATTTTATTTCATGTTCTATTTTTATTAAAATATCTTGCTAATGATTCCTTCACAGGTGAGTGTGAAGACCTTTGGTTTGTCATATTATGAACCTGGAAGAATCCTAAGCTTTGTCATGGTGCTGTCACCTACTCAGTATCCCACACTGCAAGTGTCCAAGCATATTTATAAATCATCTGCTTCCTGACAAAAAAGAAAAATCCTAGTGGTTCACCAACATACATGCAACTTGGTCTGGTAAAATGGTGGCATGGCATCACTTTGTTTTGGTGTTATTCTCTACCATAGTACTGGACACAGTTGTCCTATGAGCTGGTCCCAAGTCCCAGTGGCCAAAACTCCTGGAGAGGTGTGATATTTCCAGGCCCTGACATAAAGTACAAGAGGTATAAAATCCATGGGCCCAGTCTTTCCACTGAACACCAGAAACAGTGGCATCCCAATCCTCAGTTCAGACTTCCTCTAAAAATCCATTTATATTTCAAAAATTATTCTGTGTGCTCACATACAAAGTTTAAGTATCATGACATTACCAATTAGACTCTAGACTTCTTGGGAAGTACTTTGTGGTCTTTGATATTAATCAGAACATGCTTTGTTTTGGGCCAGATACAAAATCAATAAGGAAGCCAAATTCTTTCTAAATATTTAGGATCTTTGTAATTTTGAATGTTCCAAGAAACAAAAAAAGTGGTTTTGAATTCCCAACCTCCTTTTGCTTTCTTCAATCATTTCTCAGAAATATAATAAGCAGAAAAGGAGCAAGGAATAGTTTGTAAGGCTTTAAGTTATCAGAAGCATAACTTGCCTTACCATCTCCTGCCCATTATAAAAAGATTGAAAAAGAAATTGCTGCCTTTGGCTTCAATACAGTTAGGACAAAATTAAATCAGTGGAGACATAAGAGAGTCTTGTACTCATAACCACATGCAATAGCTCACAAAGCCTAATATTAAGGAAGTGTTGGACTATTGCCTAAAAAGTGTACATACAGACCTTGAGTACAGATCATCATCCTGAGTGTCCTAAATACAGACAAGATTCCAAATACTGTGGCATATAGCAACAGGACTTGTCTTCAGTAGAAACTCCAGCAGTTTGTAATCCATGAGAGCACATCCTTACACAAAGTTCATAGTTTACTGTAATATTACTGCACCTGGGTCAGGGCAATCCCAAGCACAGATACAGGCTGGGTGGAGAATGGATTGAGACTAGCCCTGGGGTGAAAGACTTGGAGGAGTTTGCAGAAAAAAGCTCAATATGACTCAGGTCTGCATGCTTGCATCCCAGAAGGCCAACCATATCCTGGGCTGCATCAAAAGAGGCATGAGCAGCAGGTCGAGGGAGGTGATTCTGCCCCTCTACTCTGCTCTTCTGAGAACCTCCCTGGACTGGCAAGAAAGAAAGACATGGACCTGTTGGAATGAGTCCGAAGGAGAACCACTAAGTTGATCACAGGGCTGGAAGACCTCTCCTATGAAGACAGGCTGTTCAGCCTAGAGAAGAAATGGTTCCAGAGAGACATTATAGGAGCCTTCCAGTACGTAAAGGAGACTTACAAGAAAGCTGCAGAGGGACTTCTCACAAGGGCATGTAATGAGAGGAAAAGGGGGATTGGCTTTAAGCTGAAAAAGGGTGGGTTTAGATTAGGCATTAGGAGGAAATTCTTTAAAGTGAGGGTAGTGAAGCACAGGAACAAGTTGCCCAGAGAAGCTGTGGATGCCCCATCCCTGGAGGTGTTCCAGACCAGGCTGTATGGGGCTCTGAGCAACCTGGTCTAGTAGAAAGTGCCCTGCTCACGGCAGAAGTCTTGGAGCTTGATGATCTTTAAGGTCCTTTCCAACACAAACCATTCTGTGATTCTATGATTCTGGCACATGGGACATTGGCTCAGCTTCAGGAAGATAAAGACAGCCCTCCAGAGCCCTACTCAATATCTTCTAAATCGAGATCAGAAATTATATTAGAAGGAAAATTATGTAACAGGCAAGACACAGCAACTCTGCTTATATGTAAGTGACTCCTGACTACTTGTATAAATACAAGCTTCCTGTAGATTGCACTGCAGAGCTTTAAATGGTCTTGCACTGTGACCTGAAAATGGTGTTCAGGCACCTTGATACTTTGCATCTGTTATGCATTTAGTTTTCAAGAATCTGCAGGAAAATAAAAATGTCAGTTTTCATTTTGTGCACCATATGGTTCAGGCATTTTAAATGTGGCAGCTTAATCTCACAGATCTGGCAGTTTAGTCTCACTGTGTTGTTTTTCGCTTTTAAAACAAAACCCTCCCCTTTAATACATAGCACAACGCTAAATTAAAACCCCCAAGTAGTATGTATCTAGTATGGTCTCACTTATAAATGTTGCCACAGTGATGTGTGCTGAAGGACTTCTGGGTTCTCAGCCAGAAGACAGCCGTAATTTATACATGGAGATCATAAAATTAGGGATGCATCTCAACACAATGCTATATCATTCTCCTCAGTCAACAGCATCCTCTCTTTAAACGTAAATTCTTGGGAGCTCAGATGCTTTTGTATTATTCATTCAGACATGGCTCTGTGCAACAGGACACTGATTGACACAGGGTGCCATGAAAGCAGAAAATGCAACGATTCTAGACTTTCAGCACAGATGGCTTCAGGGCCTTTCCCTTAGATGTTGCTCTACTAAGGCAGAACTTTGCCATTTTGGATATTAGTTGATGTGTAGGAACGTGTATTCGTCTGAAACAGATCCAGCTGGAAAGAGTTTTAGTGCTTTGTTGTGCCTGAAATTGCAGGGTCTACAGACTAGAAAGGTGGAGATGTTTGCTTAGACACACTTTCTTGTCTTCTTATTATTACACAGTTATATTACAGAGACCACTTTTCTCTGACTTGCAGCAGTTACAAAGGCCAAAAAAACTTACTCTTTCTGTGTCTCTTCATTATAAGCCTACAAGTAAATGCAAATGCAAAAATGTAGTCTTCTGTTGCTTGTCTTTGTAGTATGACTTGTTTATAATTGCTAATGTTGGCTTTGTATTACTTGTAGGCATCTTAAATACAAAATTCTGTTTATGGTAGCTGTATAACAAATTTACAGGCCACTATGCATTGGATAGTCTAATACGGAGTTTGTTTCCAATGTAGTTACTACCATCATTCACAACTACGTCGTCTGCATTTTACAAAACAGCAAATAAATTACTTCTAAATCTAAAAACGCAGTAGGAAAAGTATGGGAAGGAAGCAATCTAAGTAATATTGACCATATATTTACATGGAAGCAGAGAGTTGAATTATCACATTTAAAAAGTAAGAATTATTCCACAATGAGATCTTCAGTCCCTCTAATTCATCTTTCCGTTTCTCAGTCTGACCAGCACTGGGTGCTTCAGAAGAACATATAAGAGTGTTACAGGACTGCCAATAGAATAAAAGTCCTTTACAACTGTACTCATCTAAGTTCTAATAGCTAAAATTCATCTTAACTTCTAGAGTCTCTAACAAACCTGTACCTTTCTAAGTGCCTACAGCTGCAAAAACTCTACATTTTGATACTGTAAACACCTATTTTCTTGTTACACATGCTAGATTATTGTTCTTGAGTACTTGCTGTGATGATGAATTCCATGGGCTCAATGTACTACACTTCCGGAAAAGTACAGCCTTTATCAGTTAGGAATTTTATGCTTTCTTGTAAAATTGAATAGCTCTAGTTTTGCTAGAGAAATTATATATTCTTGAAACCTGATCTAATTTACCTCACTGATCCTTTTAAACCTGCACCCATTAAAACACCACCTCTTATTTATTCCCTTTCTATGGTAAGATACGTTCTCTACATCTGTTAGAAAAGCACCCCTTTTTCACATTTTAACCACTTGCATGCTTTCTTAACACCTGACCAAGGCTATGGTAGGAAATGGTGAAACTACTGTTACATACAGATGAAGGTAAGCTGCTACACACCACTGTGCTATTGTTTTCCATACTGATCAGCATGCACTTTTCTCTTGAAAAGAGATCTTGATTTTCCTTTGTGTTTTGTTGCTTGTTTGGCTGTTTTTGCAATAGGTTCATATTGCATTGGCCATACAGATGCCCTACTCCTTCATCCACAACTTTAAAGAACTCAATAAAATATGGAAGTCAAATGTTTTCCTTCAGTGAACAACAGATGATGTACTGGTTTAGACCAGCCCGCTGGTCTGCCACCTGCCCGCTACAGAGGGAAGGTGATGGACTCTCAGTATGCAAAACTGATCCTTGTTTGAGAGTTTCAGTTTAAAGCTGGACCAGGGCTCAACACAGCCTCAATAATTTCAGGGAAGTAAAAGTGGTGCCCTATTCTGCTTGCCTATACCTTTTCTGCCTTAGAAAATAAAATTGAGAGCTTGCTTTCTGTGTTGCCCCTGTTTCAAAAACTTCCACTATCTTCAAGTCCATCTGAAGGCATTCTGACTTCGGAGGCTGGTAGGTCTGACAGTTCTGTCAATAGAAACACGGTGCCTCTTTTCTTCATGGTGTGGAAGAAGGGACCATGTCAGTACACTTCTGCAGTAACTTGGCTCTCTTTCTTCTGCAAAACAGTAACGCTTACTTATGTTCCATTACAAAGCAGATGTTTAAGACAATTCCTACAAAGCAAAGGGTCTAAGCCTGTGTTTAACTCTTAATATCTTTTCTTGCCTCATTTTTTAATTAGGAACTCTATCAAGCTTTTCACATTGCATATTAAAAAATAAATTACAGAGGTGCACAACCCCTTCGCTTAAAAGCCTCGTCAATTTGTTGTCTTGGGATTTCATGTCCATCAATCTTACCACTGAAACATGTTATGTTCAGAGCAATCAATGAAGTGTCCTGTCTACAAGAGAGTATTAGCTTCTAGAAATCTGAGGCCACTATTATAGACAGTGGTTGCTGCAAATTAATAGAAACCAAATAGAATGGGAACAAGACGACCAGGAGAACCCACAGGAAAAGGACAAAACAAAACAATCTCTTTTCAGGCAAAAAGTAGAAATTAAATAGTTTAAGTAATAGAGAAAAGTCACAATGGGTAATTGCAGGGTGACAGAAAAACATACAATTGAAAGAAAACATGAAATACAGCCAGTCAAAAGTACGGTATGCACACTTCTTGCAAGTCTTCACTCTTTACAATTTAGGCTTTTTTGTCACTGGCAATGAATCAGATTTACAATGTATTCCACCAAAAAGTCATCCCAGACAGCTCTCAGGATGGTGACATTTACATTTAAAAGACCTCAACATTACCTGAAAAGGCAGAAAATAATACTGCTGCTTCTTTAGCATATTATTTTGTTCAGCGTTAACATTGTATTAAATTTTGTGCATATGAACTATAGTGAACCTAATTGCAACTGGAATCACCTTTACCTGCTAAGGAAATGAGGTGAGCTTTTTCCCATATAAATATATCTCAGACCTGCTCTAGAAGCAGAACTGCCATGGGTGAGACAAGTCAGCGATGAAAGATAATCAATCCTTACAATTTATGACTACTTGCTAAATGTACAAATTACAGGTAGCTCAACAGTCAGTAATTCTAAAAAAGTACTGCAAACAACCAGAAGTGTTAATACTTTTAGTCTTTCCTTATTTAACAAGTGCAGCTGGCATTCAGTTTGCAGGAGGGAGGCAGTCACAGTCTAGGACTTGGCTTTTTTTCAGTGATCAAGTGATGATGAGGAAGATGAAGATGAAATTAATGAGTGATCTAACAAGAGAGGTGCTGTCCCTGTTGATTGTGTACTTCTGCAGTTACAGAAGGTTCCTAAACAACACACATAGTATTTAGAAGCCTAGCTGCTGTTCAACCTCGGTAGAAATTATATTTTAAATTATATTTTTAATAGGCATCTGTGCCTCAGAAATTTAACTTCTATCAAAAATCTAACCATGATTGGCCTCCTAAATCCCTCCAGTGTCCTTGGAGAATCTCCTTTGGAGTTTGAAAATGACAATTTTACACTTAGAATATTGTCTATAAATCACAGAGAATTACACAGTGATGCACTTATTTCATCTCTTATGCATTATCAACTAATAATGTTACTTCACAGTTTGTTAGTTAGGATCCCTTACAACAGAGATTCTGTAATATGGGAATTCCCTTTGGTTTTCATTAATTCAATATAATTCTGAGACTTGCAGATTCAGCAAGGTTTCGTATGGTAATTTAACTGGCCTTGCAGGGCAAGAGCATTGATCTGTTTCACTTGGATAAAGACAGTAACGCCACAAGAGCAGGTTTTGTGTTTGGAGGTCACTGACCTCCAGTCAAAGGCTAGCATGCAAAGAGTCATTATTCCTGTCATACCTGTGGGGGAAAAAAAGAGAGTTGACCGATATGCATGAAATGGTCTCTTTCACTGTATTATTAGGAGATGTTACAGAGTTAGTAGAAGTATTCATAAACACTCTGAAACAGTGTAACAGGCAGACTGTGCAAATAATACACATAAATAGCAGTATGCAAAATAAAAATTAATTTCCAGCTGTGAAAAGCCTGACAAGTGTTTTCACCTGGTAAAGACAGCATCTTGATACCTCTTGATACCTCACAATATGAATAACTATATCAGGTGCAGCTGGCTCCATATAAACCGCACATCAAGTTCCTTCATGCTTTAGAAGAGTGATACTCTTCTTAAGAGCAAAACAGTAGATATTGAACCTGATTCACTGACTATTTCCTTATTTTCTGTGGAAGGCAGGGTTGTAAATAATCTTGGTTTGCCTAATCCTTTGTTATTGCAATGGCTTCAATATATTTGCCTAGCACTGAATCAGAGTCTGTGTTCTTCCAGTGACATGGTGTGTGTCCCCACATTTGTGCCTTCCAATTCAAAGCATTCCACAATTCTATGACTCTATAATGGAAGTAAAAAGTGTGACTCCTAATACAGAAGAATTTCTAAGCCACGTTTAATCTGCAGAGACCAACACAGCAACTGGTATACAAGTCGACCTGGGACCCTAAACATATTTTTCATTTCTAGCATGAGCTCAGGTTTTAGCTGTCATATTTTGACACATTTTCTTCCAGTCAGAAAACCCAGTGTGAATATTGTGTAAAGTAAAAATACATCCTCTTCTAAAGGTTTGGATTCCACTTATCGAACTCCAGAATTGTTAATAATCAGCACCAAGACAATCAAATTTCAGTCCCAGTCTGTTTCAGGAACTGGTTAAACCTATTGCCTACAGTTGGTCATCTATGGATTATTCTTAGAGTACCACAGAATTGAATCCTTCTTCATTTCTCCCATGCATCTAATAGATACACTCACCTTCCAGGTTTGCTATTTCTGGCAGGTTTTGAAAGAAGGGCTTGCTTTTGTTCACTCTGGAAGCTAACTGCTGTCACTGTTTACCTGTACTCTCAGACTCTCGGTGGAAAGAGTTCAGCCTTCTATTTGAGAGTGAAAGACCTGTGTGCCCACAACTCTGGGAACTGGACTTCACCAACACAGCCTTAAAGAAAATGTTGGCATGTTTGGCAATTACCTTATCAATAAATACTTCCAGCCTCCCCTTTTGGAAAGAAATTTTTCCCCTTCTTTTATCAGAAAAATCACTACATAAAAGTGCCATGCTGCAGAATATTTTAGTTTTGTGTCTATGGCATCAAGACTGTGAAATGCATGGGATTTATAAATGCACATTCAACTGTACCTAGGAAAACCAACATAGAGAATGGGTAGCACAATACCAGTGGACCTTGACTACAATATTTTCCCATATGGATTCCAGAAAGCTTTCTAAACAAAAGTGCATTTTTTTTTTTTGGCACATGTCCTATTTTGGACATGACAGTTGTGGCTACAGTAATTCTATTCCTGAAGTAACAAAATGAAATCTGGTGTCTGTCATATAGTTAGTATTCTGGTCTTTACAGTGTTCATTTAAGAGTCTGCTCATTTATTTGTGCTCTGATCAACTTATTATTTGGGGTCCTGTTTATCAAGATGTCTTCATTGCTTTGATTAACCAGCATATAGATTCCTTCTGTTTTCCTCCTGCATGCATGTGACTGTGTTGTGCAGCTGCGGAAAAGATAGAGGAATGTTGCTTGTGTAAAACGTAGAAATTAGGACTTATTTTCAATTATTCAACACACTGACCTTGAAACTGGTTTAGAAGCTGCTTATGTAACTTTGAAGGGTTTAGGTGTCACCTAAGAAAAGTACATTAGAAACATTGAGAAGGCAGCCTGAGGATAATTGTCTTTATGTGCAAATCAAAAATTTCCAAAACTCAAAGTATGAAGATATCTTGTACACCCAGGCTAAGCTGTGTATACATCTCTATGCAGACCAGAAGCAGTGGAACAACAGGATTCAAAAAAATAGAGTAGGATAAAAGCAAAGGAAGAGTGTTTGGGTTTTGACTGTATTCTGTAAAGCACAAGAATGAAACTGGCTGACCTCAGCTGTTTCAACATAACTTTTTTCCATGTGGTAAAATAATGCATTGCAGAAATTTCATGATTTCTTTGCCTGACTCATCTCTATATTTACCCAAAAAGCAATTTCCAATTCAAATGGAAGAATTGTTGTACCATTGCTTTTATTTGTTAGGAACAATAACAAAACTTGTCGCTTAGTTTTCCTCGGGGGAAAAAAAAACCCACAAAAAATCCAACTTAAGAGGAAATTACAGCTCTGTAATTTTCACACTAATGTAGCAGAGGCCCTCATCACCACTCTGCCTAGCTGAGGTTTATAGGCTACTGTTGCAAATTTAAAGAAAAACACAGGAAAGACCTTCACTGGGAGCAGCCATTTAGTGAACAGTTTTAAAACTGGGTAAATATTCTTTTCTCCTTCAGCTATAAGAAAAAAAGCTTTTATTTGCCAATTTTCAGATCTCTAGAGCTAGAAGAGTAGAATTAGGAGACATTAGGCATACATAGTTCATTCTCTTCTCATTCACGCTGGGGTAATGCAGCGTTAATAGCGGAGAGGCTCTCTGCACCTGCAGCCTAACTCGTACTTGTTACAGAAGTGTATAGATTAGGCCCCCAACTGGTGCAAATCACAGGCTCTATTGGAGCTGCATCAATCTGCATTTGTCAAGAGTCAAGTCAGTCCATTTTCTAAGTGGTAAAATTACAAGCCAGTCAAATCCATCTATTTTGCCATTAACCACATTGGAGCAATATTCTTCCCATGCTCGAGAAACTGACAGTTGGAGCTATTGTGTGGTTTAGCCCCAGCTGGAAATCAAGCCCCCCTTCAGCGCCTCAGGTGTGAGAGACAAAAGGCAAAGATCCCAAGCTGAGATAAGAACAATTTACTGGAAACAGCAATGAGATAAGAAAACACATAGTTAGCAGCAATACTAATAACTATAGAGTATAAAAGAGGGTGATTACATGAAAAATGCTCACTGAGTCCGACCTGATGTGATGTGACTGCTGTCAGAGCCACCCTACTGCTCCATTTGCTGCTTGCTCTCTCAGAAAAGGAACAAAATGTCAATGACCTCCCTGCCTGGCACCTTTTTTTTTTCCCCAGCTTACGCCACACCCCACTACTTCCCAAAAGACAGAATCCCCTACTTCTGCCCCAGCAAGAACACGAGGTGGTATAGAATAACAACCCAGACATGTCCACACAGCACCAGACTCCACTCCCTCTCCGATACTGTGCTGAGAGGAAATTAACCCTGTCCTTGGCTGAGACCAGGACACATCTCCAATTCACAAATACTTTTATAGCATGAGAGAATATATTTTAAAATAACTTCCATGTATTAGATGTTACTCTGATTTTTTTTGCAAATTAATGACTCTGTAAGAGGAATTAACATCTGTTTTCAGTAATATTTGGTGTTTTTTTTTTCCACTGGCAGCCAATTGCCTCTTGGTGATGATCTGTTGAATATATGCAGATTACTTTACAAATTAAGACTGTGCCAAAATAATTCTTCACTTAAAACATTAACTTTCTGTGTTTCCTTTAAAATGTTTTACTATCCTACCATTTTTCCTATTGATTCAAAGGTAGTAAAACCAGAGTATTGCTTTGATTGATGTATGAGGTTCAATTTCTAATGTGGTCATTAAGGAAATGCTTTGTTAAAGAGCTTGCATTATGTATTTGAAAGACTAATGAAATCATAATTAATGTACACTTGCAGTATCAGATTAATTCCAAACTTAGAAATCCTCTTACTCTTCCCTGAGACACAAGGACATTCCAGGATCAGTGAGTTGAATGACCAGCATTAGCGCATTAGTAAGTTACCCTTCAATTAATGAAACTGGGCACAGATAAAATTTCAAGAAAAACAGCACCATGTTGCATGAAATATATCTGCAAACATTACAGCCTTTTACTGACCCCTAGATTTCCATCCACTCCAGTCTAAGCATAAGTGCATTTACAAGCTGGCATGTTTTCACTAGGTGCAATTCCAGAATATCTTGATATTCAAAGTCTACCTCCCACTGACCTTTGGCAGTCAGAGGCAATACCATATTCAGATTACTATCTTAAAAGCTTCTGAAATCGAAGTATGACAGCTTTGCCAGAGAAGAGGGGAGTAAACTATTTAGCCAGTACGTTATCCTCGGAGAATATTTGGGGCACTCATGAGCTTCTTTTCTCATTCAATCAACGTACATTTAGTTCCCTACCTGATCTGAAACGCCATGATGTTTTAAATTAATCTTTTGCTGATGGTGATTGTAGCTAAATCTTTTCTGAATGGGTATAACAAGTATGCCACAGATTAAAGTTGCCTTTAAGGAGATACTCTGATGCTGGCAAAAAGTAAAGACATCAGAATCACTTCTTATTTAATTATTTTTCAGATTAGCTCTCCCTCTTTCCACTCCATTGTATGACTTACAGTGCTATAGGAAGGGAAGAGAGATCAAGACTTTGTTCTGCAAGTCCAAGAAAGAGCATAGTATTGCAAAGTCTAAGTATCTTTTACAGCTCAGTTCCATGGGTTGGAAAAGCCTAAGCCATGGTGTTGCAGAAGCTTCCTACATTCCACCCTTATTATAAAGACGATCACCACTTCTCACACAGCAGCAATGAAATCACTAGAAATTACAGTCTGTGTAATCAAAAAAAGGTACTGAGCTGTGAACTGTAAAAATTCAGCAGTGGAAACCACTCCACTTCAACCCACCCTACTCAAATACTGGCCACTTTGCCTAGTACAGTTTTGAAATGCTGTTTTCCCTTGGCTTATTGAAGTATCTTGAAAGTAGGCAAAGTGCATTACTTTATTCCAAGTGCTTTATGTAGAAGTCTCTGTGCTCTCTCTGTCTGATAAAGGTGTAACAGGAATTTTTACGTCTACAAGTAAAACATATAGGATATTTTGACCCTGATTCAGCAAAGCCCTCATTAAAAATACAACCATTTCAATGGCATAATAATTAACATATTGAAATTAAGGATTAAGGCTTCAGTGAGATCTACATGCCAAATCTAGAAACTTTTTCTTTCTAAAAAAACAGAAGGAGATTTTTACACAGATGTTCAGTAATGAAGGAAAATTACAACAGCTGGAACGTTTTGTTTAAACACAGGCTAGATTCCTATCTCTTCCTGTCTTCTGTCATTTAATTCAGTTCTCATGAGTCATACAGCAAGGTGTCACCAAGTTTTCAACTCTTTTTACATACAGGCATTTTTACAGTTTGACACGTTCTACTCCAGGTATTCTAAGAAGACAGCTACGCCTATCCATATTTCATACTAACCTTCTAAACGAAGAGCCTTTTGTCATATGTGATTTCTAAAGCATTCCGTTAAGGTCTTGCTTTACAGATTACAGGCTATTCATATCCTGTTAGCATTCTTAGATCAAATTAAACTGATATTATAGAATGTAAAGTGATACATCTGCAAAGACACAAGTATAATTTATCTGTACCTTGTGATGATAGACTGTTGGGATTTCTGTGCAAGTAGAGGCTTGATATTTCTCTCACACCAGTTCTACATTGCTAAAATTTCTCCAGTTTCAGTAGTTTTTCCTAGTGTTCATTTACAGAAGTAACATGTCAGTGAGGGGTGTTTTCTCTCTTCAATACGTAAGAAAATTGAATACTGTTTCCAAGATGGTAGTATTACAACAGTCAAATGAGAAATGCCTGAAATTGTATCCATTTTAAAGATTAGGTGGTTGATCCCATTAGGTGGTTGTTCATACCTCTTTCACTTCTGAACTTTTGAACCTCTACAACTGGGGAAAATGAGGGGTAGGAAAATTTCACAAAAAATATTAAAATTGGCTAATATTTTGCCTCTTTTTCAAAATTTGCCTCTTCCTAAATCTGTTTCCATCCACAGCTATATGATGATAAAAGTTCGATGATGCTGGATTTCTGCAGGAACTTACATGGATTTTGTCTGCCTCACATAAATCCATAAAATGTATTGATGCCATGTATTTATTGATGCCAAGTGACAGCTCTACAGCTATATTGCTGGAGTTCAGCACCAGAGACCTTCACTACCCCTCGTTTCTCATTATAATTCCTCTCCCATTTCAGACAGCACAGGCGGGTGCTGGTTTCTTATGAAGCAAATAATTCTCCATGCTTTGTGTTCCACATGGTAAGCATTTGGTCCTCTGCTATGGAAGTAATATACAGCACTTGGTCTGAACTAGTGTGCTTCAAATCTTCTCAGAGGCCCAAAATAAGTGAAGTGGACCTACAAGTGTTTTGTTTGCTTCTTTGTTTGTTTTAGCACTTATTCGATTAAGTCCAAATAATAACTGCTAATGCGAATAAACTCAGGACTTTATTTGCTTCTGCAAGACTTCAAAAAATACCAACATTCCCATTAGCATCCAAGATATACTATCACTTTGACTGATTGAATGTAGAAACCAGAATTTTAAAATTTCTTTATTTTGAGAATTTCTTTACTCTCATGTTAGCATCTGATTTGTGAGCACACTTTAGTGTATATGGTGAGAAACAAGCAATGTGACACCTAAAAAAATAATCAGATGTCATCCTGCATGGCATCAAAAAATTTCATGGATTTATGTAAGGCAAACAAAAGCCACATAAATTCCTGAAGGAATCCAGCATCATCAAAATTTTATCACAACTGAGATATGATCCAGGGGCTAAATGGTCAATTATATGCTTGCAACAGCCCACTGGGCAATTTTCCAGTCAGATATCTAGTCACCATTGCTGAAACTCAGTGAAATTACTCCATGTTCACAGAATGTAAAATGACTGCAAGAAATCTCATATCTCAAGGAAACAAAAACGGACTATCTGATCAGAATTGCCCATAGTTTTCTCTGCAAACCCATGTCTTATTTATGTTATCCAAACTTGCAGCTGAATTATATCTTCTGCTTGATACAAACTTGATATAAACAGCTGGTTTACGAATTAGTGAATGGGACTCTTTGGGAACCTGCCCTCAGGGGTAAAGGATGAAAAGTGGAGTAAACAGAGCTGACAAATCTTTAAGGACTTTTTTCTTAGAGTAAAAAAGCCCTCTTTCCCGTGCATAAGACATTGGGCAAGGAGGGCAGGGGACAGGTATGGGTCAGAAAGACCCTCCTAATCAAAGTATAAGAAAGAAATGCATGTGCAGTGGAATCAGAGGCATGTATCCTGAGAATAATACAAGGATGGTGCCTGGATGTATACAGATTGGATCACATATGCACAGCTGGAGCTGGATTTGTCAGTGGATGTGAAAAAAAAATATTAAGAAGGGCTTTTACCAGTACATTGGCCTGAAAAGGACAATCAAAGAAAATATACCCTCCCTAAAAAATAAGGCAGGAGAGATGGAGACAATTGACATGAAGAAGGCTGTGTAGGGCACAGTTTGCCCTCCATCAGCTGCTGGGAGCTTGGGGGGTCCCCATGAATGTCCAGCCCCCAGGGGAGCCGGGCCAGGAGTGTAGGGGACTTTACTGCTCCAGTTCTACCACCAGGTTAATGCAGAGGAAAAAAACACTCACTGTAAACTCAAATGTGATTTGTACTCAAAAATATTTTTCCCCAGTTTTCAATGGTGGTCTCTTTTCCTCCATCTCTCAAGGCCCCAAATCTTCAGTCAGGGACTGGGGGAATGAAGGCCCTCCCATTGCTGAAGATCACGTTCAAACCTGTAAGACTGGAGAAGTAGTTTTTCAATAAGGATGCTTGCAAGGAAGACAGAGAGAGGATTTTTACTGAGGCCTGCATGTAATGACAGGATGAGGAGAAATGGCTTCAACCTGAAGGAGGTAGGTTTAGATTGGATAAAAGGAAGAAATTTTTTTATGATGAGTGTGGTGAGACACCGGAACAGGTTGCCCGGAGTAGCTGTGGATATCCCATCCCTGGAAGTGTCCAAGGTCAAGCTGCATGAGGCTTTGAACTACATGGTTTAGTGAAAGATGTTGAGGCCGGACTACACGATTTTTAAAGGTCCCTTCCAACCAAACCATTCTATGATTCCACATTACTATGAGCTTTTTCCCTTATAGCAACATTGCATTTTGTATATGATTAATATGGCACATAGGAACTATAATAACCTGTTTAGGGTCATTACAAAATTATTAGGGGTGGCAAATGGAAAATTAGTTCCCTTGCAGCACTGTTGATCACTCCAGTGATGGCCCCAGCAATAAGGTTGTGTTCTTATGTGTTCTCCCAGCTCTTAAATTAGGATTACATATTTAGCTGAAGTGGGTAAACCACCTTAGGTGACTGGTTTCCTCCCCCCTCCCCACGCCAGGTACCTGCTTTCTAGTTTTGTTCCAAGACTATCCCGTGTGCTTTCCCAGCACAAGCAACTGTGCAGCAAATCAGAGCAGGGAACAAACCTGGTAGAAAAATAACGTCTTATTTAAAAAGATTTTTTTGTTTGTTTGCCACACAGCCAGACACAACCACAAAGGTGGTAACATTTGGTCAGAGAAACACTTAACTACATGACCTGTCAGTAAGTTCTCAAAAAACTGCTGCAGGCCTTTCATTGCGAGCCTGCATTAGACAATCTCCTTGCTGGAAATCCTGATGTTATTGCCACAGAAAGCAAAACACTTGCTGTAATGATATACTAGAAAGGAAGTACATAATTATTGTGTATTTCTTATCTATCGTGAGTGAAAGCAATCAAAGAGGGCCTGTATTATATAGAACTACATAAAGAAAAGGACTGTTTAGAAAATCCACTGTGTTTTCCATTAGTATCTTGTGCTCTGCACAACTCGTTTCCTAGCTCCCCTCACTGTGTCATGGGTAACATATATCTTAAAGGCACATTTATACCACAACTGGTGTAATCTCTACTATTGTCACACAACCCCAAGCATTAACAGTGAAAATGCATCTTCATACCAACTCAGCTACTGATTTACAGAATCATAGAATCAGATAGCTTAGACAAGACCTCTAAGATTACAGAGTTGAACTGTTGTATTGCTGCCAAGTCCACCACTAAACCATGTCCCTAAGTGCCACATTTACACGTATTTTAAATACCTGCAGAAATGGTGTCTCAACCATGTCCCTGGGCAGCCTGTTCAAATGCTCAACAACTCTTTCCTTGAAGAAATATTTCCTATTATCCAGTCTAAACCTCCCCTGGCACAACTTGAGGCCATTTCCTCTTGTCCTAACTCGTCAAAGGCTGCACCTGTCTAAAACATGAGCAGCCACTTTCTCCAGGAGGATGCTGCCAAAAGTGTCCTGGTTCTGACCGCGACATTGTAATTTTTGCAGTAACCAGGAGGGAGGTTATTCTGTACTACCTCATGCCATTGTCAGGGGTGAGGAGAAGTGACACTCTTCTGGGGAGAAGGGGCTCCTTCTGGTCAAGAAAACATGGTGGGGGAAGCCATCTGGTTATTGGTTACTGTTGCAGGCCTTCCATGTGAATCCTTTCATTTCTTATACCTTTTGCCATTGATATTGTTGATATTACTGTTCATTTTCTTATCACATTGCTGTTTCCAGTACATGCTCTTATCTCAGCCCGTGATCTGTCTTTGGTGCCTCCAGCTGGGGGCATGGGCAGGAAGTGGAAGCAGTGTGTCATTTTAGCAGCAGTGCTAAATTGGAGACTACCATTCCTACACTATGACAAAAGGCTTTAATAAAGTCCAGGCAGACAACATCCACAACCTTTTACATACCCGTTGAGCAGGTCACTTGTCATAAAAGAAGACCAGGTTGGTAAAGTAGGACCTGCCTTTCACAAACCCAGGCTGACTGGGCCTGATTCCCTCGTTGTCCTGCATGTGCTATGTGATGGCACTCAGGATGATTGGCTCTATGACCTTCCCTGGGTTGGAGATCACACTGACAGGCCCGCAGTTCCCTGGGTTCTCATTCTGTCCCTTCTTACATATGGATGTCACATTTGCTAACTTCCAGTCACCTGAGACCTTCCTGGTTAGCCACGGCTGCTAGTAAATGATTGAAAGTGGTTTGGTGAGCTCTTCCGATGGCTTTGTCTGTACCCTTGCGTGGATCTAGTCTAGCCCCATAGACCTGTGTGCCTCTAAGTAAAGCAGCAGGTGACTAACTGTGTCCTCTTTGATTGCGGGGAATTCATTCAGTCTGTCATTTCTGTCTTCCAGCTCAGAAGGCTGAGTACCCCGAGGATAACTGCTCTGACTGTTAAAGACTGATACACCGAAGGCATTAAGTACCCCAGTCTTTTCCTCATTCTTTGCAGCAACGTTTCCCCCAGCGTCCAATAAAGGATTGAAATTCTCCTTGGTCCTCCTTTCGTTCTAATGTATTTGTAAAAACATTTTTTGTAATGTCTTGCAGCAGTGGCCAAATCAAGCTCTAGCTGGGCTTTTACCTTTCTAACTTGCTCCCTGCGTAACCCAACAATACCCTTGTAGTTCTCCTGAGTTCCTGCCCCTTCTTCCAAAGCTAGTAAATCCTCTTTTTTCCCCTGAGTTCCTATGAAAGTTCCTTATTCATTTAAGACAGTTTTCTTCTCCACCATCTCGTCTTTCAGCACATGGGGACAGTGTGCTCTTGTGCTTGTATGATTTTCTTTTTGAAGAATGTCCAGCCTTCCTGGAGCCCTTTGTTTTTAAGCACTGCCTCCCTAGGATTCTTTCAGCCACCATCCTGAACAGGCCAAAGTGTGCCCTCCAGAAGTCCAAGGCAGTGACTTTGCTGACCTCTCTCATACTCTGAGAATCAAAAACTGTCATTTTGGATAGCTGGGTCTAAGACGGCCACCACATCACCCACCAGTCTAGCAACAAGAGCAGGTCTAGTGGAGCACCTTCCCTGCCTGGCTCCCTCACAAGCTGCATCAGAAAAGTTGTCTTCCACACACTCGAGGAACCTCCTGGACCGCTTCCACTCTGCACTGTTGTTTCTGTCTGTTTCTGGCAGACATCTGGTAAGTTGAAGGCCCCCATGAGAACAAGGGCCAGCAACTGCAAGGCTTCCCCCACCTGTTTACAGAATATTTCATCTGTCTCTTTATTCTGGTTGGGTGGTCTCTAACAGACTCCCACTCGGATATCTGCTTTGTTGGCCTTTCCCCTGATCCTTACCCATAAACATTAGACCTTATTGTTACCATCACTAGGCTCCAGAAAATTAAAACACTCCCTAACAAACAGGGCTTCCCTACCAATTCTCAATCATTGTCTATCCCTTCTGAAGCATTACTGCAGCACTTCAGTTGTGCAAGTTATCCCACCCTGTTTCCATGATGGCAACTATGTCACTGACTTCCAGCTCCTCCTGTTTGTTGTCTGTGCTGTGTGCATTAGCGTAGATGCACTTCAGTTGAACTATCAGTCCTGTCACTTTGGAGTGGGGAGAAGCCCTAATTCTTAGGTGAATATAAAATTATATTATCTTGATCTGGTCATCTTTATCAGCTACCAGGATACAGCCAAATAACACCACAGGAAAAAGTTAAAAATTATTTTTCTTAAAGTAATATTTTTATATTTTCCTTTTTTCTGGCAGGATAAATTTTCTGACATAGTCAGGATTCTCTCAGAGACCAGTGAGTTGCATGAATGTAGCAACTCAGTCAGTTTCTCAATTTGGTTAGAAGAATATGGTGCTGTGCTCTCTGAGCTTGCAAGTGTTTTTACTCGGATGTTTTATGTTTTGCTCTCCTGAGCCTCCATAAATAAGACTCTAGAAGCCCATTTGCTTCATTTGAGACATTTTAACAGAATATTGAACAAAGCATTAACTCCTCAAAGAGAACTGCTACATAATACATTTAGGGATTTAAAAACTGATACATGCTCAGATTGTATGGATTTATGTGCTTGAGAAAGAAAAACCTAATGGATGTAATTTATAGTAAGTATGTGAGATTGATACCCTTGTTTATTGATGGCAATAATCTATTAATATTTGAAATACAGTTCCATTCCTATTATTTATACATACTTTAGAACATAATTCATCTTTTTTCTGTGATGGTTTATCAGTAACCTCTCCACATTTCTACTAATTACATTTTTACAATGACATATTTTAAGGCTATACTGTATTTGTCTCCAACTTTGAAATTCATAGACAACCATAAATTCAGAACTTTAATACAGTGTTTTAATGTTTCTTAAGAGAGCAGAGCAGGTGTAGGTATGGAAAACCTCCAATTCAAAAAAAGCAAATAAAAATGAAGCAAAGAATCAAAAGATTTTAAAGTCACACCACACTATTCATGGGGGGTTGGGGGGCAAGACTAAAAGAGTGCAATACACATTCTAGCTGCAAATATGTCTTTGAGCCAAGATACCTGCACCCTTTTGTTCGTCTTGCTCAGCTCAATGTGCATGACACTAGTATAAAATCAGAACTCCTTGTTGGAGTATCTATCTTACAGATATGCTTAAGCAGGATTTATAACCAGAATCTGGGGTGAATGTATCCATATCTGAATTTCCATTCAGATGGGAAAATGAGGCTAGGAAAGGTATATTAACTATCCTGTTTGACATGAAACTTTGTAAGACATTACCAGTTTTGTTTCTAAACTTGACCAGGATTGTCTAACTGCCACAAAACCGTACAAGAAAGATTCTGTCCAGTTGGGTGTTGCAAGTACATTTCATACACACAGACTCTGACCAAAGTTTGTTCACTACTTTCTCTCAAAATTCAGCCAAAAGAGGCCACCTCATTTTTGTAATAAGCCAGCAAATAAGGCAGTCACATAGGTGACACGGGATCAGTTTGTAAGCTTCCTCTGATGGGATTCAAGCCATGAAAGCACCCAACCCACCCTGTTACACATCACCAGAAAACTTATAGAGAAATCTAGGAATACAAACTGGCATCCATTTTTCCTACCAGCTTGAACAGTAAGCTGCTTCTTTTTGATCCAAGAAATTTTATACTTTCTACCCAATCATAATATGTGCACAGTAGAAAAGAACTTGTTGGAGACAAGCAAAATGTTGAGGAGCACATGTTGAGGACCTGTACCAGCACACCTCTCTACATGGAGGAGTCCTTTAATATCAAGCACTGAGAGTAGTCTAACATATTAAGATAGCCCCTACCAACAGCTCAACCCCTCCTTAAAAGGATAAAATTTCACCACACCACTACTTTCAGGTATTTCCTATTGACTTGTTCAGGTTACAGACTTTCTGGAGCACTGCTCTGAAATATACAGTATCCTTACATACTATAAAATGAGAGAAGGACTTACAGCTCTAGGGTTTATATTTCAGTCCTGCACCACACCTTTGACTCCCAGCTGTTCATATTTACTGGCTTGAATTCTCAATTTTAAGTGGCATCGGGTCAGCTCTTCATAATACTCTCACAGAATATGCCAGAAGAGCACTAAACAGTCTATCCTTCAAGAACAATCTGATGTGAACATTACAGTAATTACTACCTTATTCCATACTGGTTCAGTGTTTAGCTCACTCACAATTTGTCTTTAATGAGGTGATAAGTCTTTCAATTAAAGGCAAAAACTGCAGAGAGACCTTTGCTCTTCACAGATGTGCTACTTTAAGATTTCTCTTTTTCCACACCCCAGCTGCTAGCAACTGCTTTCTTGCTGGAGGTTGTCACCCTTGCGGAGCAGTGTGTGTGAATGATTCCTATATTGCTGCCAGCGAACCAGCTGCATTAATTTCAACAGTTCATATAATAGGTTGAATTAACTTGGTTTATTTTGCCTGATCTGAATTAGGAAGTATTCCAGGACCAGTTTAACAAGATACAATTGTGGGAGGCGAAAATTTCAAACCATCCAAGAAAGATACCCAGAGGGAGAGAAAAATAACATCTTCAGCTGATGCTGCTGCACTCAAAAGAAAACATCTGTCCATAAAATAAAATGCAGTTTCAGAATCAATAATACTGGAGCTTTAAGCTACTGAATTATCAGATATTATGAATTTGATTTGAATCAGGTGTAGCTATATTAATTGCATTTTTATCAAATTAACCATAGCAAACAATCTCTGAAGCAATCGAAAGCTATAGCAAATTATGTTTGATCCAAAATAAAACTGGCCTGCAATACCGCAAACAAAATATATTAAAACCACTTTGGGAGGGGAAGGTAAACTTATATTACTTTGGTATGTTTTATCATAGCAGTGCAGCTTTTTTAATCCTTATACAAGTACCCCAAATCAAAAACATATCTTACAGAATCACAGTTTGAGAGAAGCTTGTTCCAATCTGTTTTGGTTTAGGTTTTTTGTTTGGTATTTTGGGTTTTTTTCTTATTTATTTTAAGAGAATTCATGCTTCCTAGGTTTTGAAGAGATCCTCTTATGTGGAAGCAAAGGTAATTTCATAGAACAAAAAGCGGAGAGCTAGTCCTCATGCATTAATGAAGCTATAGAATCAATAGGGCAAGTTAGGGTACCATTTGTAGGAAATTCCTACTAATTGTAGGAAAACCTGCAACAACCTAGTTCATATGAAACATTGTCATACTTCTTAGGTAAACCCATGGTAATTAGACACAGTGAGATCCTTGGGACCAGAGTCACAATGATCATAGTAAGAAGGATCTCGTAACAGGGCAAAGGGTCACAGCCGGACACAAGGAAATTTTTGCACATTGCTTTGATTTTTTTGCACATTGCTTTATATTTTTTTGACTCAATATTCTCACAGCTTTCTCCTGAAGTTCAAGCCAAGAGCAAACACTTCCATTGTTGATGTCTTTATGAGTTTCATTGTTGATTGCATATGTAAGTAACCCAGTGATTGAGCACTGCTTCAAGAACTTGTTTTTGAAATTACACTACGAAGATCAAATATTTAAACACCTTTATAATCAAAAATTATAATGCTGCCTGGGGCAGATGAGTGAAGAGAAGACTTTGATTTACCTTAGGTATTGCTTGTCTTAACTGTTATCATTGGATTGAAATACGAGTCAAAATCAAAGTGATCAAGCCTATTGCTCTTGATGTAGAATGGAAACAAAATCCAGACTAGAATTTTGAATGATCACTGTAAAGTTAGAACAAAGTCTAGGATGAACATCTCTTGAACTACACATGGTTTAAAATCCTGGTCAAGTTTCAGATCAGAATTTTATCTCAATATTTAGACCAGACATTTAGACTATTTCAACAACACTGCATCTCCTTTAACATCTAAGATTAAAGGAATCTATAAAACTAAACTAACCAGACTGCTAAGGGTGCCATTAGACAGGTGAAGTCTGTATATGGAGGAAAGCCCTGCCTTGCCATTTGTATAGATGTGCTGATGAACAGGTGAATGGGTGGTTGCAAGAACACAACTCTTCTCTGCTGATCCAAGCCAGTTTTTAATTGACAAAGAGAGACAAAGCTTTCTGCTTTCTGGCTGCTAGTTTAGGTACTCTGTGCAAATTCTAAAGCTAAAAAAAATCCAAACCAAACCCCAGACCCAAAACCCAACACACATAAAAAACCCCCCAAACTCAAACCAATGTCACCACTACCAACAGCACCAATAATTTTTTAAAAACCCACAAAATCACAAACAAACGAACAAGCAAACCACTCACAAAAATTTGAAACTTAAAACCAACCCCCCCCCAATTTTAAATCTGTAGATTATTTTCTGTTTGTGAAAGTGGGAAAGCAAAGAACTAGTTCAGGACTGATATTTGCACAGCAGATATTCTAGCCTCCATTTTCTGAATTGTTTCCGTTTGGGTTGGTTTGACTGGGGGGGGGTTAGTGTTCACTTATTTATTTCCATTATTATTTCTATATTTCCTGGAGGCGCTAAAGAGAATCCTTGTTCCAGTCAATTAAGTTATCCAAGACATTTGAAAACTTGCAGCCATTTTTTATGAGTGGGTTTTGCACTTTTCGTTCAAATTACTAGGAGCTACATATAGTGGACATCTTTTCGATGTCATCATCTGTGCACTCAAGAAGATAATTTTTACCATAGAATGGCAATAGATCTTTTCTGTTTGGGTAAAGCAGCAAATAGCATTACATACTCTGGAGCACCATCTGCTGGTACCTGACTAATTCTTTATTGACTAGAGTAATTTTTTTTTTTTTTCCCAGCGAGCAGCTTTGTTTTTTCTGTGATTTGGAGTCTTAAGAGGGGGTGGAGGAACCAGAGATAGGGAGAGAGTTCCTGTTTTACTAGAAAGTGGAGAAGCTGACTAAATTGAGAAAAGGGCTGTATTTCACAAAAATGTTCCTGTCACCCACAGTATATGCATTACACAGCTATCTCATTTTTTTTTCTCGTTTTTGGAATGCATCAGTACCTTGGAATGCACAGTCCAGGACCAGTAATAACCCAGCTTTTACCCATGCAACCCAGGGAAACAGGGACTTGGCTACGTAGACTCACTTGGGAGGACAGCAAGAAAAGATTAAATGAGATACTAGGGTATAAAGTTATAATGGGTCTTAATAAATTATGTGGGTTTGTCTCACGATGGCCATTGCCATTATAGTTCCAGTATGAAGCAATAATCCACTCTACAGAAGTGGTGCCTTGGGAGACACCGGCAACCACTGTTTCTGTGTTGTCCTTCCAGTATCTCCAATATTGACCTGTCTATTGAAAAGTGTTGGCTAGGAGTTTCTATGGGAAATGGCTTTTCATATAATTTTTTAAACTGTCATTTTAAAAACTGAAATATTTAATGAACAAAGTCCAACAAAACAGGCATGGCTGTGTCCTCTCTGGACTCTACCAGCTAGCTCAGGGAAGGCACTGGAACCACAATGGGCAACAGTTGTAGGGTGGTATCAGGCTCCTACTAGGTATCTGGAGCTGGAGAGAGCCTCAGCTGTAGGCTTCAGGACAGCTAACTTCTCCCTGGGAGACTCATAGCCATGTCATTAAGTTCAGATTGTGGATTCCCAAAGGAAAAATGAAAGCCTTCTACAACTATACCCTAAATAAATTACTTTAATCACTGTTAACTAAAAGTCCTCAAATTCTTCATTCCACCAAAAATGCTGGAAAACTGATTTACTTTTTCCAAACAGAGAGAATATTTTTTGAAATTTCCATGGAGGGGAATTTCAGTTGCCAGAGCGTTCTGAGCGAGATTACTCAGTGCATTGCTGTCTTCCTAAATTCGGCAGTTGCTTGTCATTCCTTTGCGAAAGGAAAAAGGGGCCAAAGCTCTCCTCTCTCTCTAAAACCAAGCACACACACACACAAACACACACACACACATCATAATATCTCCTGGAGCCATAGTGATTTCAGCAAATGTTTTCAATGGGCCCCGTAACTTTTGAATTCTGAATTAGTTCCCAGCTCCCAGCAGTACTGCTTCACTTAGCATAAATTATTAATTTATTACCAAGAATTTCAAGGGGATGAGGCATAATTCAGCCTGATAAAGACAACAACTACCAGAAGGAGACTTAACTTCCCATGTAGTAAGAGGGGAAAACTTCTGTTCATTGCTTTTCAAATGAAAACATAAGGAAGGATGACTCAAATGGACATGAAAATCCCCAGCTTCATCACTAAAATTATTGCTAAGTGCATCAGGTTTGTAAAAGCAAGCAATACTAAATATATACTGTTTTATATCAGCTAAAGACCTCTCTTAGCTTTTGAGGGAGACTGAGTTGTTTTCTAGTGTGATTTTTTTAAAATCCTGATGTCATCTTTTAGGACAAAAATCCAGAGTTTTGAGCATCATGAAGAAACCCATAATATAACATGAATTTATTGCATGCTGTAAAAACTATCTCATGAGACCAATAGATTCTCTCCTCTGAAACAAGTAGGAAAAGCAGAACCAAAACCGGGAGGAGGGGGACCCTAAAATATTTTTTTGTTCTAATTAACTGTAAAAAACTGATTGCATTAAGGAAAGAAAATATCTACCAGGAACCCTTAACTGCTCAGTTTTACTGGAGCAGCAGAATGTAGCTTTTATTAGTGCCACAACTTTAATCTGCTGTTCACATGTACAAAAAACCAACAGACAAAACCAAAACAAAACTGAAACACAAGCATTTACACAAATTTTATCTGATAAAAATATAGGTTTGATACAAGTTTCAGAACACAGAAGGGGTTGAAATTAGATATTGGAATTTATGTGCTAAAGTGGTTTATACATTCCTGTTCACTGCAGTCCCTGTATTGAGCTGGGGTGCACTTGCCAACTCCCCCCAGATGGCTTCTTGCCACCTTTCTACTTCTGCCATTTGTGTGCAGCATTAGAAGGGTTGGTCATCTGTACACGCTAGCCACTCTCAGATAATTGCTTCCAAAAGTATCACCAGTGGTGAATCAGCAGGAAGCTGTGTAGGAGGCTGCTCATTACACTTGCGGACTGCTCTCACCTGCTCATCTGTTCAGAGATAATTTACAGCACCTGCAAGTTGACAGGTGCTTCAGCCACTGCAGAAGAATTGTAGTTCCCTTGAAGACAATAATTATTGGAGGCTAATGCTGTCATAACAATCCTATCTTCACTTTTAATCAATAGAAACCAGATCAATGTTATCAGCTGCACTGTGATAGATTTCAAATCTGTTTACGTAACTTTTGTCCTGAGATCGAGCAGACAGGGTCAGTGACTGTTCCCAAGGCAGAAAGTCAACAATAACTAGGAAAATGAAATAGTTAAAGGAAAATCGTTTTTGACAGCTGCAGCATCAGGGCTGAAGAGACTAAATCGTATTTACTGTCCTTCCACTACTCTTCTGTGATCCCCTTCCGCCCTGCGCCCCCTTCCCAAAATGCCTACAGCTCTCCGGAGACTGCATTAAGCAGAGCTAATGGAGTTACCGGAGGGAGAACCCAGAGCAAATACTGCCATCAAGTGTCCACCAGACCTGTTTGCAGCGCAGACTCTTCCACCTACATCCGCGCATGGAGGTGAGGGTGTTAACACACAGCGTCCATCGGTTGTGTATGCTCGTATACAAGTCTCTCCGGTACAACGTCAAATGGTTAACAAATCTGAATGTACGAGTCAATGCAAACCCATCCTCCTGGGGACAACAGAGATGCATTAGAGTTTAAAAAGTGTAGCCAGAGTGGGAAATAATTCTCCCCAAGTCTGGGCTTCTGTAGCTGTATGGCCTATTCCATTTCCTGGAATGCCTCAATATTGAATTTAAATGTTTTCTGTTGGTTCAGAACTGAGGTGTGCTGGCAAGAGCTTCAGGAGACAGCGCACTTAAACACATGGGATCACTGCCAGCACCCTCCCGGGCTGCCATTAATGTGAGTGTCTCAGTCGATGCACTGACTACAGTGCAACAACACCGTACAACATCCAGAAGGATCCCCCAGCCCACTGGGGACCCCCAGGGCACTGCCTACTCAAAGGCAGAGACCAGCTCCTGCACCTTATCCCTTCTTCCTGCCTGCTTACTTGGGAGACGACACCACACTGCCTGCCTGGCCCTCTGTCGCACTGGCACCAAACCCCTTTCCCCTTTTTATGTTTTGATCTTACTGCTCAATTTCACAAAATCTAACTGAATGTATGTAATTTCTGAAAATCTGTGATTTTCAGTGAAAAAGAGAAGCCCTAGCTGAGTTTTATTCTTATTAATCTTGTTAGATGGCTGATTCATAAAAATGGCAGGGAATGCCTTCTTATTAAAAAATAATTATACTTGAATTTTTCACTGTTTATTGTTTTAAGCAGGTAATGTACAAAGAGTCCTTCACAGTCATCAAGAAATGTGTGTCTTCTGGTCATGTCAATTTTCACTCTGTAACTTACTATACAAGAAATGTAAATAAAAGTTTTGAGGGAATTGAGTTCAAACAAAAATAATCAGTTCAAAAAGCAGGAACAGAAAAGTTTTCTGGTTAAACTGTCTTCAGAGAAGCTTGAAGAAGACTAATGGTGAACAGAAATTGTGCAACTTCTTGAAGCTAAGGAAGCACAAGGGCAGGGTGTAGGAAATTGAAAGGCAGAGAAAGAGATGAAAGAAATGGTGAAATTAAAGGATTAGGAAAGACAACTGAATTTATGAGGAATTTGCAATAAATAAAGCTGGAGATTAAAGGAGAAACAAGACTATATGGAATGACCAAGGTAAAAACAGAAAAGATTAAATAGAATACATAGCTTCAATGTTGCATAAGGCATAAAGGTGAAGGCTAAAAGCCTGAATATGACATAGGAAGATAATCAGATAATCAATGTCACTAAATGGAATCCAAGACCCTTAACAGGAATTTAATTTTATAGGCAGCAGTGGGTTACTTATTCCGTGTGTATATGTTATCAGTATGATAGTAATTAATACTGCGGGCCATAGTTGAGCTTTGAGATCCTTATACTTACTAAGAGAGAAGAGCCTTACTTAGGAAGGCTAGATATGAACAAGACAGGAGTGATTTAATGTAAGTGCTGAAAAAAGGAGGGTTACAGTTAATCCAAGTAGTAGATACCACAGCAAAAGAGAAGGTGGGATTTCAATGTCACCAGAGGATGTGGGCAGGGGGTTGACTGTTCCTGTGTCTCCACAGAGGATCTAGGACCAAGGATGACCTCCCCATTTGGGAGTTCTCACAAGCAGCAGGGGGATCTAGCACTGTCTTCCAAGTCAAACTGTGACTCTTGGCAGGAAAAGCGATACGAATGTACACTAAAAAATGCATCTATCAGTATGCAAGGACTAAATACTTTTGTTCTGTTATTTCGTCAGGGAATCAGGGTGTATGTATGAGTAATCACGTATGAGAAATAGGAAGAATAATGCTTACAGTCACTATGCAGACCTGAAAGACAGCTCAAAAGACCAGTGCTTGCTAACACTGTCACTCTAGGGTAAACAGAGACTTCCTGCTCTGACAGTCTCTGGTGTGTGGCCTATCTGGAGAACACCACATATATACTGTATTTCTGCTACCAACAAATGTTACTCCTCTGCTTAAAATTACATAATTTATTAGAGTTTGTTTCCCCTTTCCAAGAAAGAAAGGGGTCAGGAAGTGCACCTAACCTTTCATAGTTCTACACATCAATCACTACGAGGACTGTAATATGATTCCCACACAGTGTGGTTTGGTGCTGCCTGACAATTAATCTTATATACAGCTGATGCAAGACAGCTCTGCAAGGCAATTTGCTTCCAGTGGAATTTTCGAATGTATTTTAAAGTACTTAAGTGTAAAGCTTTGTAAAATGAATAATCCATCACAAATAATTAGAGCTATCCTTAGAGGACTTGGCTAGTCAGTCAGAAACAGATGTATAGTGTTCATCTTACTGGTTAGGCATGGTCTGAAGAGTCAGCTTTTCTGATTGAGAGTCTGACTTGGATGATAGTTAGCCACTCCAGTGGGTGTCAATGGACAGCCTGTTTAATGTGAAAGAAGTCCACAGAGGAAGGCAAGAACCGAAAAAGAAGTAGCAAGTACTTTTTCAGTGGTTAAAGGGAGATGTGACAAGCTATTTACTTTTTCTCCCCCATGTGGCATTCACTATTCAACTGGCAATTGCTAGTTTTCTAGCACAAAATATATTTTCTCTCATTATGTTCTGCACCCGGTTCCATAATTAACTAGAACATCTTGCCCTCAGGTTGCAATTCCTTCCTGCTTCTAAAGTAATTATGTACTTTTTAGTCCAATGGTAAACAATTTGTTTTCCCCTTCACTACTTTTAAGCTAAGTGTTACTCCTCATACATACTGAACATGACTCACTCAACTGTGTTGTGTTTGGTTACACAACTAAGGTTTGGAAATGGATCCTGGAAGGATTAGAGTTTAACTTTCTTTATGGTACACTCTCCCCTACTTCTTAAAAAGATCTCATTTATTCACCAGTAAAATTCAAGGATCCCATAGACCTATACAGGATGACACATGTGGAATTTAAAGACATGCAGAGAATTTGCAACCTGCATGAGATCTGCCAAAATTACAAGGAACTATATGGGGAATCAGAAGATTGAAGTGAACAGGATTCTCTGTGTAGTTTTGTGTGTATCTACCAACAAATTTCAAGAGTGTTTTTAGTACAAGCTAGATAAACAAAGAGTAGCCAATTCTTCTGCAACAACATTGTTGTGTGTCATCTGTCTTTGGATCTAGGTCACATAAATCTGCTAGAGAGCACTCTGCTGTTGAAAAAGCTGGAAGAAAAATTGCACTAGTGATAAGGTGAAGTGAGATAGATTACGTTTTTTTCTGTCAGCAAGGAAAAAATGTCTTTAAGTTATGCTGTGTCAGTTTCATGAACAGGTTACTCTATAAAGCAGTGTATTTTTAAAAATTCAAAAGGTCATTAGGTCAGTAAATATTTAGCTGAAACTGTACTAATGAGCCATCAGTACATACAGCCTGCAGTATAGAAACATTATAATAGGCTTCGGATTTTTTTTATGCATAGTAAAAGGAGAGCTGCAAAAATGAGACTGCAAAGATAAATTTCCCACTAATAGATTAGTTGCACGAACACGGGATCCACTGGCAAAAGGAGGAACAATTTGTGGTACTGGTCGTCCAAATCCACTTAAGCCGTGTCAAGCCCTTTGCCTTGACAGACAAGATGTAGTTTTGTGTCTCTTGGACCTTAAATGAATATCCCAAATTTCTTAGCGAGCAGTGGGAGATTGTGCTTAGAACACATATTTTTTGTTCTTAGGTATAATTCCAGGCTGGCTGTCTTGCGAAATGAGTTTGACTGTTTCCCAGACAAAGCAAACAGTGCAGAGGGTGGGTGAAATGGTCCTGCTGGGATGACACAGGGCACAAACATCTCCAGGCTTCAACACTGAGTTGATTTCAGCTGGAAGAACTGGTCTGGGCAACACTGCTGTGATGCTGGGGCAACCTAGAAGTCCCCCTATTGCTCTCTAAGCCGAGTACTCCCTGAAAGCTATCAGGATGATAACAGCTTTGGCTGTGTTAACAGCGGTGTGTTAAGAGTGCTATTTAGCCACTGTTGACCTCTTCCCTTAACTCTCCTCAGCTGCTGCAAAGGCTTGAACTTCTAAATAGCCATTAAAAATTCAAAAGATCATTTTAAATCGTGCTTCTCCCTCCCCTGGAGGCAGCAATTTAAAAAAATGCCCTGGAGTTCAAACCGAGTGCACATGCTGTCCTTGGTTCGTGTAGCATTTCAGAATCCAGGAATCTATTTTCTATTCTGAAGCATATTTTACTTCAACTTCTGCATCTGGTCAATAAATGCAAAATACACAGATACAAAAAATATAAAAGGGTCCTTAATCATATTTAAGTATTTCAATGAATCATCTTCCTGATATTCAAAGGGTAGGATTCTGTCTTGTAAAAGGTTTTCATGCTTCTGTTTCTTTCAAATTGCATTCAGCACTCGAGAAATGACGTTTAATAGTATCACACAGGGTGTTCCCATTGCATCGAGCAGAGAGATGCTGTATCATCTCTAGTGCACCTAGGGAACCAGCATGAGGGAGAGATTTAGCACCGTAACTTAGAATTCAGCCTCATTTGTCTTGAAGCCTTTATCTTCCATACTGGTCTCATTTCTGAGGATTTGTTCTTGCTGTAGACCTGTGGAATATTAATTCAAAACCTCAGTGTGTGCTTGCCTTGCTTCCAAGTCATCTATTCCACCAAAATTTATGTATATAATTAAAGTAGCATTGTTTAGTGGAAGTGTATGAGTAGTGTATTTGCCGTTCTCTCAGAGGAAGTATCAGCATCACACAAGCAAAAAACCAAAACAAAACTCAGTCAAAACAAACAGACAGACAAACGAAAAATAAAAGTTAATGGGTAGAAATTTGCCCAAAAAGAGATTGTGTTAGTATAGACTTCACGTCCTTGAATAGGCCTTCTTATCTGTCCTGGATGAAAAGTACTTCTAGTACCAGTACACTAAATTAAAGGTACTCAGAGTAGCATGCACCCCAATCCTCTACCTCCCATGACATTTTTTTTGTGTTCTTAAGGAGCCCCTGAAGCTGGAGGTGCCGTAAATTAGGGCACAATCTTTAGCTCTGTTATTCCGAAAATAGAAGCTTGCTGAACTGCCAGCGTGACCAGGTGATGATTTCAAAAAAAGGAAAGATAGGACCATTTGCTGGCAGTTAAGACAGTCTTACAGAGACTTCAAGGTTAAACTTCTCATCAGTGCTGCTGCTTTTCAGATCTCAGTAACCTGGACTGCAAGTGAAAGTTACAATTCTGTGTAAAAATGTTCAACTTCATTGCCATGGTTCCAGCTCTATAAACTGCTGGTTGCCATCATTACAGCACTGGATCTTCGTTGTCTGCGTAATGAGTGTCTCCATAGGGAACCACCCTGGGCGCTGTATATTCACAGTTTCTAAATTACCTTGGATCCCAATAACAATAAGCGATTTATCATTAAATGTAAGGAATGTAAGTACAGAATTTTTTGGGACTTTCTCTTCATTACCCGAACAGTGAGGACTCCAACTGACTGATTTAAGCTCCTACTTATCAGCAATCTCTAGCAGTTACAAGCTCCAGAAACCCTATTAAGCTTTAGAACTTATTTATAACATTTTAAAGAAAGCAATAATCACACAGAAGTGTAAGTTTTGTGTTACGAGTATAGTTTTTCCTTGTAAACAGACAGACTTTCAGAACTTCTGCTCTGGCTTCTTAGATTTCTGATCTATGGCTGTCCTCTTTTTAGTTCTTTTCAAATTCTTTATTATAAGGAAAATGTTAATTTGTGCTGCTAGAGCTTGAAAATCGGTACTATACTCTAGTTTATACTGCACTGGCAGGATATCTGCATTTACTTACGTATAAAACAGCTCAAGAAGTAGGTAAGTATCACTGTTTGGATTGTAACAACAACAAACAAGCACTGAAGAAAAAACAAACCACCAACTCTACAGATTCTCACCTCACTTTTAAACTAGTAGTAATAATTTATGTTGGTTTATACCAGAATTTTTGGTTTTGGAAGAATACTCTGACCTGTACAAGCACTCACAGGCAGTGTGCTAGTTACAAAAATAATTTCCTGTGATCTTTTGCTCTAATAAGGTAATGCTTTCGTGGAGAACCAAATCTCTCAAACAGGGCTGTCAGTCACTCAGCAGATGGTGCAGGACTCCCCACTGCAAGAGCTGCAATGGCATTTTCACTGGATCACATCAGACTCCTGAATTGTAGCTGAGATAAATCTTTACAACCCTAGTGATCCTGCTAGATTCTAATCCTATAAGCAGGATAACTACCCTAATAAGAGCATGATAAACTGCTGTGGGCTAATTTTAAGTACCTGCAAAACATATTCTAATTATCTTGGCAGTGGACAAAAGACCATTCTACCTTACTGTTCCTACATATGCAGGAACAGTTTCTAGTCCTTATTCAAATTTTCTTATCTGTGCACCTTTTGGTCAACTTTTTTCACTGGAGAGGAGCTGCCTTGCCCGGAGGAGCTCCCAGGATTATTCAGTTTCTCCACCCAGGATATCCAGTGACACATCTTAATGTGCAAGTAACACCTATCAACTTGTCTCGACCTCGTATGGAGGCTGCCAGCAAAACGCCTGGCACCTCTGGGAATCCAGCACCTGGGGAGGTCCAGTGTCAACTAGGCAGTTGCTCTGAGACAAAGCAAGCTAGGAATTCAGTGAAGTGATTTGTCACAAACGAGTCCACTCTCATCTTACAGAAACAAGCCGGGAAGTTCCCGAGAAGCACTACAGGTACGCCCAGAGGCACACCTTTGTATACACGGTCCTTGCACATGCTAGCTGCACTACAACTAGAATTACAGAAAGAATTACAATTTCTTCCTTATATCACAATTATAAATGAATTTCTCAACGGGGTTGGTCACACCTGCCTTTGCAGGAAGTGCAACAAGTAGTGATACCTGTAATTCACTTTTCAGCTAAGAGGTCTAGTTTACACAACAGGAGTGATTGGCTGTCTTGTTGACTCTGTAGCATTTCATCCCAGTGAACAGGAATTTTGCAGAGAGGCAAAATTATTACAAGGTAAAAATGAACAGGTGCCCAGGACTCCTTTTTTTTTTTTACCTTTACACGGGTATTTGCCACAAAGTAAAACACAATAGCCCTCAAAGCCCTTGACTTTCCTCTGAGAAATCTTTCTTCCCTAATTCATTGCTTTTGTTGTCATGCACTTCTTTTACAGTGTTTCCCTCCCGTGAAGGGGCAACTTTAGTTCAACTGGGAAGTATGAAAGCGTTTCATTTCTACTGTCACAGAAAAACGAGGAAGTGAACAAGACAAGAGAAACAAGGAAGAGAATAAATCTGCTCAAATTCATACTAGTTTCGAAAGATCTCAGAGGGAGAGCTGCAAGTCAGAGTAGGAGCTGGACACTTACTGGGCAAGAGTGAGCGACTAGCAAGAACCAAAAACTGAACTCAGAGCAGAACCTGGGAGAAACGGAGGCAGCACTTGGCCACTCAGCCACTTCACAAAGAGTCACTTTGTACAGACATAAAAGATTTTTAAAATTGGAGATCCAGGGGTTTGTGTCCAAATCTCATCAAACTTGACACCGTTATGCATTTTTTTAGACTGTTTTTATCTTGTTAAGAGCTTTTAATGGTCTGCTTTTCCCTTAAAAACGTGAAAGCAGTACCTGAGAATTTGGAGAGGAAATTCCCCTTTGATAAAAACGAGTGCCAAAGCCACACTTTCCAAGAAAAGTGTGTGTTGAGGGACAATTTTACACACATAAAATTGTGGGGGTTTTTCCCCCCAAGACAGTACTTTCCTCCTTTCACCCTTTATTCTCATGATGATGTGGAGGGTTATAGTTTATCTTCGACACTGGTATGAAAATGTTTCTAAAAACTGAATAGGCCATACTGCAAACACCTGAAGCTTGGAGGTTACAGATCTTGACAAAAAATATCTTTTTGGCCCATGTCTTTTCAAATATGGAAAGCACCTTTTTTACTCAGAGAAGTCAGAAGAGGTATAAGCAGGACTGGCTACATAAATGTTAGGACATATAGGAAAATGCAAAACAACTAATATTCTACTTGCCAACCATTTGTCAATAGTAACTGTTTTTTTTTTCATTCACCTTTCCTCTGAGGTGCAGTTTACTCAGGGCTTGTATGAAAGACTGAGATTTGTTTATCTCAGTGCTTTTGAAAATTTTAACTGAAATGTTCTTGAAATTACAGCTGAGTAAGGTTAACAAAATTATACATAATGAATAGGATCATTTTAAAATGTGAAAGTTTTGAATTTTTGAAATTTAGAACTTTACCGGTTCTAACTATGAAGTTTGCTTCTCACAGTTCAACAATGAAAAAAACCCAGAATGACCGTACTCTCTTTTAAATATTTCACTTGTTTCTTCATACTCCTGCTCATCTTCTCTATGCACCTAGCAAATTATTAGCAATCATGCTGCTATGTATTTGCCTGCTGTGTGTACAGTAAGCAGTGCTGTTGATTAGTATTTTTGTCCTACCCAAAAAAAAACTTTCTGGCCTAGCCAGTCAACGATTTCAAGCCAGTGTAACAATTTCAGAGCAAATTGAGCATTGCTGTGCTGTTACTTGAAGCACAGAGGTTCTGAATGCTTTACCTTGTGACTAGGATATCATGGCAGGGCTATTTAGCAGTGGGAAGGTTTCATTTGCTAACAAAATACTTTCTTTACTTGCCATAGCATTCAGTTTCTCTGCCACTCAGACCTCTAAGCAAAAAGCTCAGCTGAAGGCCTCTCCTACTAACAAGACTTCTTGTTTCCTTCAGCTGCATTAGAATACAAGGAAAAACACTCTGAGGGTGTGATAACATTCAGCTTCCTTAATAATTTCTGGGGAATCACTGAAAGCACTTTTCACGTGGTTTGAGGAAAGGATTCAAGAAAATAGCTGTTATATTCAAAACTTTTTAAAAACTATTAATTACAACATTTTATTAATTTTCTATGGTATGATGAAATAACAGTAGCTCACTGTGCCAACTGTACATAATATTGTAAAAATACCCAATACATGAACATTAAATTTTCCTTAGTATCTCTATGAAAAGTAGTTTCTGCTTTTCCAGATTGATTTTTAATACAATAAAATGCTTTTCTTCCCTAGTTTCTCAGGCCTGCTAATTGAAAAAGCAGCATTCTTTCAATAAATTCATAAACTTCTACCATTAAAAATGGAAGCGAGAAGCACCCAGGAAAATTATTCCTTCAAATGAAAATAAACTTCCTCCATGTATTATTCACACTAGGAAAAATATTAATCTCATTTATGTGTGAAATTCCCTAAGAGAATTAGGCCTTTTGATTGGTCTTCCTCTAAATAAGATAAAGAGATTCCAGAGTTTATGCAGAAATAGTGGGATGGAACATAAAGTTTTGTAACACTATTCTTTGGAAACAACTTTAAGAGTATTGTCATTTTTTTTCTCTGCTATTAGTCAGTAGAATTTTGGCAACACGTATTTGTTTCAGCCTAGTAATTAATCTATTGTTTTAAAAACATCGTCAAATTTAAGAATGTGAGTCTTTAATGCTTTCTTGCAGCCAAAGGAATCACATAAGTGAAAACAGACATTTTGTAAGGCTTGTTATCAGTTGAAATGGTGGGATGAAGTATCCCTCATACACATAACATGTCTTCAAGTAAGTATTTAAACCTACCAGAAACAGGAAGGGGTTTGCTGTAAATCAAACATTAAATATGATTCTGACTGATCATGTCAAAAAATATCAGTGAGTTAATTTTATTTAAATGTGTGGTACTCTGTCCACAGAGAAATGGCAAATTTCATGGTTTTCATAGTGAGTTCAGGATTTTTCTTGGATGTGTGGATATTTTTGTTTTGAATAGCCTGTGAGTTTTCTAACATAAACATAATTCAAAGGAGGAAACCATGCTGGAATTATTGAGTTAGTGTTATTCTGAGATTTTTTAATGAGAAAAACAGTTTTAAAAATTAATCTAATGCGTTGCCAGAAGATGAGAAACAATAGTAGAAAATACTTGTGTCTTGTAATTGCTAGGAGGGTAGAACTTCCAACCATGCAAATGCAGATTACAGATTTTAAGATTGCATGGACTGGATTTGAAAATGATTCACTGCCTTGTTTCCTCTGCCTTCTTGTAGTAAAAGCATGTTCAGAATTGGAAGGAGGAGAGAAGGAAGAAAGGAAGGGAAAGCAGCTGAGGTATGCAGAAATCAGCAGGCAATTGTATAAAAACTTGTTAAAGATATTTGCAGTTATTTCTTGCTGAAAAGTGTTGTGCAGAGAGAAGTAATTAGTCAGAAAATTTCATCTACTCACACGGCAAATACAATTAACAATAAACACGTTGATTTCAAAACCTGGGTCACCAAAAATATTCTGAACTCTGCAAACCTAAAAATCACTAAAAACCCTGCACTCCTTGCAAAAACAAAAACCCAGTTAGTCCTCTTTTTGAGCAATAGTTATAATATGCAGAAAGCACACATTGCAACAGTATGATTTATAATATTAGTAAAACAGTTGGAAGATTACTCAGAAAGATGCATCATCTTATTTTTCATGTAATGGTTCATTATTTCAAATAATATATTCAGTCATGCCAATCCATTCTGGTTTTATACGTAAAACAGGGCATAGTGTTTTGCTTTTCACAGGGTGAGGCATAACTCATGACATTTTCCATCTGCGTGTAAAAAGTTATGAATGTAGGCAGCTAATGAATTCATAAATATACTTTGCTGTATTTCCAAGAAACAGAACACTGTCGTTTTTGCTGTTCTTAATGGCAAAATTCATATTCACACACATCCCGTCTGACATTGGCATCTGTAATAGTGCTAGTATTTTTAGGACTTCAGAACAAGCTGCATACACAAAGTCCATAGTGAACAAAAGACATGGGTAAGAGACTAAATTGACAGTTTTAAGAACATCTACTTGCAATACAGCAAATAGCAAGCCTGAAAAGTATTAGAAAAACTCTTCAGTTACAAGTGAGTAATCTGTGGACAGATAACCAAAAGACTCGGTGCCATAAAACACAGGATGCAAACTGAAAGTGGTTTAACCAGCACTTGTCAGAGTTTTGAATGTTGTTCACATTTTCATTTTTTCTCCTGCTAGGTGAAGTCCCCAACTACTATGAAAATAAAGCTGCAATAATATCACAAAAATAATGACTTGAGAATACCTGTAAAAAAGGACAAAAAAACGTGTTGGTCTCTCAAAATCTGGGTGTGGACAGTTTTCTCCCATGCAAGTGAGGAAGGACTGAATTCATATAAGCATACACATTTGCCTTTAGGATCACCCAGAGATATACTGGGTGAAATATGTTTCTTGGGCCTGCAGGTATCCTCTATTTTTGTCCCTTAAGGCCGTTTTCCGTGCTGGCCAAAAAGGGCTGTGCCAGCAGAGAGAGAAGGTGGGGCTAAGTGGGAGTTAGAGTAACCTGAGAAGGCCCCCAGCTAGCTTGACTTCAAGTGATACCGGTCCCGTGGATGGATTAATCAGGTGCTGGCAGATTCTCCCTGTGCTGCAAGCAGCTTCCAACGTCCACCCACAACTCTCCTGTCCGCACCAAGCACATGGAGTTGACGGAGACCAACCGTGGTCACTCAGGAGTACACAATTTGGCCTTCCAGGTAAGCGTGCTTTCCTTTGCTCTTTGGGGAAGAGGAAGGACTTAAAAACATTGAACAACCTTTAATTCAGTCCCAGAACAAAGAAAAAGCCTTTTTTGCGCTCTGCCTGCAGGTATTTTACAACACTCTACATGCTGATACCCTGCTAAAGTACACGGCTCTTGTAAAAAGCAATCTGAGTACAATTGACGTATTCAGGAGTACGTTCTACTCTGTGGTATACAGGTATCTTTGACATGTGTCCTGACTCGGCAATATTTCATAGGCTGATGGATCTCACAACTGGCTCCCATCTGCTGTATCAGCTGCTGGTTTTTCCTGAGGATAGGTAATTCACAGTGCTGTTGAAGACAAGGTCATCATCACGCAGCGGACATATAACTTAGCAAAGCAATGTATATCAATAATATGAGAAAAATAGTAATGTAATCATAGTGGGGCAAATCATTCTTCCATGCATAAAGTAAGTGCAATTGTCTTGTTCTGCTCTCGAGAAGAACAAAGAGAGAAGGTAAGGAGCCAACCTAGAAGGCTTTGCATTTTCCGGGCATAAAGTAACATTAACAGCTGCTTAAAAAACCCAGATTTCAAAAACGGAAGCACAAACCTCCCCCCCTCAAACAAACAAACACCACGAAAAAAGAATCAAAACCCCAAAACTAGCTAGTTATTGTTTTTCAGCGACCAGCATCCCTGTGATTTCACTGGAATTAGAGCAGGGACAAACAGAAACTTGCGAACCCGCAGCCGGGCAGGCTCACTGTACTTTTTGCCGAAAGTAGAATAGGCTGGGGAGAGACAGTGGCTCTGAAGTACTCTGAAGCTATGTTAGCAAAGCAGCCCCTTGCTGTCCTTTGCAGTCTCCGATCCTTACGCTGCCCCGAGCTCAGCTAGCAGAAAGTGGGTAGCGGATGTGGTATCAGCCGACACCGTTCAAATAACACAGAAGGATCTTTGTAGATGGTAAGCGTGTGGACTATTACATACCATCAGCGACATTCAACCACTGTATATTTATTCATTGCGCTATAGGGACAGACAAGCCCGTCGGGGAATATTTACGGAATGTAGGCAAGAGAGGTAACTCTTAAAACATGATAGCCCAGTGGTTAGGGCATTCTCCTGGGTAATCAGAGCGCCCTCAACGCATCTGTGCTTCGGAGCAGACCGACAAGCAATTTGAACTTCAGTCTCCCTCAGTTCACGTGAGCAAGATAAGAGAAGGTTTCATCCTGTCCGTGTTTTCACACAAAATAAGCGCCTAAGCTAGTTCCATCAGCTTCCGGAGTCTGTGCTTAGAAACTCAAAAAGCAAAGGAGTCCCTAGTTGCAGAAGTTCGGTGTTGAACTCTCTTGAATGGCATAAGCTGAAAATCACCTCTTTCCTCGGTGGTCCGTGGAGTGACCTGGGTTAATCCTCTGCCTTACGCAGCTAGCTCACCTAGGCCATTTTTATTTACTTTTACACTGTGTCTCTCTGTTTCAATATGTAAGTCACTCCTTAGAGAAAAGAAGACGCAGCAGGAAATAGGTAAACATCTGTGTATAAACAAATCACTTCACCGTAAAAGCCACTGAAAAGTAAACAATCTCATAATTTCCCACTCTTTCTTGTATTTAAGCTTTTCTTGCACAAAGAGTAAACATTTCAATTCCTCAAAAATAACTGTGTCTTACAGTATTAAGCAATGAGTATCTTACTTAAGTCACAAAATATAAAAGTGTTCTGGGAAAGGTTTAATTTAAACCATTTTAAGTATCCATAGGTACCTTGAGATGCATCTGAACCACTTAATGATCAATGCACAAAGGGATAAAGTACGAGAGAAAAAGGATAACCGAGTTAAGTAATTTGTTTTATAAAGCACCTAAGTTAGCAAAACAGCTCTCAATGTAATACAAAGCAGCTCAAGGCTAAAAAGTGATGAATGAAGGAGTATATCAGATCTTTATTAAGTCAGGAATGAGAAGCATTGTGTTTTCTGTTGCAAAGGGACTCTAGCAGGATGAATAAGTTGCAATATAGAGTAGTCTGCTTTTTGACTTGTCATACAAATGGTCAAAGGGAAGTAACTATGAGCTCTTCTCAATTTCTCATTTGCTGTTGTTCTATAAACACACACATCCATCTGTACTGTGAAAAGATTTTTCACTACATCACAAAAGCATTTCACTGCATCACCATTTTCAATGGTACTCTAGTACACCCTCAGTTAACCGCTGTTAACTTTCAGATAGGACATGCAACCATGTAGCATGAAGTAATATTAATACCATTAATTGCATTTTTAAAAATGCATGGTTCTGCAAAATATCAGCTACTTGTTTTGTGCACAATGCAGTTTCCACTGGAACATAGCACTGAACTTAACTTGCAGGTCCTGTATTATTGCCTTGTGATAATGCCAGTACCTGGGAGACCCAAAAGCAACTTTCCCCCTCATTAACAGCTCAAAATTGTCTCAAGAAAACAGACTATAAACCCCAAATGTACACCTCTGCTGTATCTCTCTTTGTCTCTCTCTCTTTTTGATATTAGGAGTACCTCAATTACCAACAGCCATTTGGATGTATTACAAGTGAGCTTTTTGTATTGGTTTTAAGAAGATACATAGCTTTACCCATACTACCAGTGTTCCCTAGCATGCTTCTACACCTCAGTAATGAAGTATTTACCTTAATAAAACCCAATGCAATAGTTAAGACCTACATGCTAAAGTTACCTGCTTTGGATGCTGCCTCATAGCCAGAATCAACAGATTGCTGCACTGTTCATAATAAGACATTCAGGTTGTTAATTTTTTTTCATCTTCAAAATGTCATGTAATTTAAGGAACTTAAATCATTATCCTCAATTCAGAAAATTGTTCCTGATAAGTGTCTATGTACCAGCGAAATAGACTGTGTATCTATAGCTACAATAATGTCATACATAATGTGTGGAAATGCTACTGTGTCTCTTGCCTTCAAGGTGATTCAGTTAACTTCTCGTTGATGGCACTGGCTGGCTGGAGGACCACTACACTTGCCCACAGATTTTCCTGCTCAGAAACCCTGTATCACTAACAATAACCCTAAAACTGAGATTGGATTTACCTTGCTTGTATTTAGCCCTCATTTACGAGGCAAAATTTTTATCTAATCTGTTCTGATGATTCAAATCTCTGATAACATTTAACGTCAAATCACACTTACTCCATAAGGAATGATAAAAGCTGCATCATAAAAAGGAATGGTAGGCGGAATGAATAAACTCCCCTACATTTAAAAGCAACACAGAGACAAACATAAAATAAATGCAATGCAAAGGGAAGATAACAGCTAATAAGTATTTATTGTTTACTGGCCTCCTATTGTTAGTGTTATGATGCATTAAACAGCCTGTACCTGTTTCTGTAGCAGAGCACACGGTGTTCTTAAGAAGTTGACTTAAGGAAGGATCCCCTTTAAAATTCTGCCTTTTAGTCACACTGCGTAGGACATTGGTATTGCCATAATGCATGCAGTATTTGTACTCAATTTCATTCGAACAAGCTTAAAACATATCCTAAAAAATGCCATTTTTGGTTATTGCCATTCTTCACAGCTTCCTAGATACTCTTGTCTGTTTGGTTAATTAAGGCTGTAGATGCTATTAAGAATTTATATTTCATGAGCATCACTGTTATGTTTACCCTTGGAAGTGAAGGTGGTGGTGTGCTGCATTGCTTAACCAAATCCAACCAGGAAATTATGCAGTCCTTTTCCACATTTTCCAAACTTACTTTCCAAAGCCATACTCGGGGTTTTTTAATAAAAAACCCTATATTTCAGGATACTATCCCACTATCCTACCCTGACAACCTAAATTTTTAAAGAAAACAACAATGCACTCAGTGGTGGGGAGTCTTATTTACAGTCCTTTTCAACACAGCCCGTGAAGACTTAGCCTGCTTAATTTAAATCTGGCAGTACCTGTTTCTTGTTTGTTGTTTCTACAGCTCATTTACTGTAGTTTAGTACACGGATAATGAACATTCATCCTTCCTGCCTTGTACACTGAGTTTTATAATTTGACAGATATTTATGAGTGTAGTGGTTATTAATTTAAAAAGATTCTTTCTCAATACTTAAAATGCATTTAAACTCCTTCGGAATCATGGCACTGGCTAGAAAAAGATAGTACAGGAGGGAAAACCTAGACGAATGGTGTTCAGTTGCACTGAATATTTAAAGAAGAGCGAGTTTTGAACTGTAAACTAGATAGCTTCATGGCTGTTGGGCAAATACAATTAAAAATCTAATGAGACGCAACAAAATCCGATGTTATAACTTTAACTATTTGCTTTTGAAGCATCTGTTTTCCACTGAGTTCCTTGAGTATCCTGATTTTGATCTCCAGTATAGTGTAAGGACCCACCCTTAAACCATAAACAGTTTAAGCAGCTGCCTGGATGCGCTGATGGCCAGCCTGTTTTCATCCCTAACTAGCATGGGTGTAACACCATCTACTCCAGAGTGTCTGCTGTTCTTAAAAGCACAATAGAAGTTACTAGCTCTTTGCAAAATCCATCCTCCTTCAAAATCAAGGAGGAAATGGCAGGGAAGGGCAATGAATGTAGTCGTGCAACAATACTTGATGAATGAACAGCTCATCTAGAGGAACTAAACAAACACTGAAAGAGCATTTCACTTACACAGCTGAGAGAGATCTATGCCCTTGTCATTCTATCAAATACTTTACAATAGTGGAATTCCAGTCAGTCAAAGCAAAGCAGCTTGTGAAAGCAGAAGCACAATTTCAAAACACTTTTCATATTGCCAACATTCAAAACAGATGAATCAATTCTGTAATCCTTTAACTGTGGACTAAAGCAAAGAGAATTTTCCCATCCGAGCTTCTCTGTGAACTTCCTGCTCTCTCATGTCACCTGGAGATTGAAGGTTCAGAAGTGACTTTACATGTTGCTGGACTGGCCTGTGCTCATAACAGGACTGTGCTGACTGTAGTTCCTAAGGCTTGAACTCCCATTTGCTCTTACAGTGTTTTATTCTCCAGACATTTACAGGTAGCTGGAAAAGGATACTGAGTAAATGGGATAGACATTTTCTGCCTGTGCTGGGTGCTTAGATAGCAATCACCAACAGCAGGTGATAAGCACAGACTGACATTTTGTTGAGGAGTTCCTTCAGCAGCTCAGACACTAAGTAAGCAAGAAAAGGGAATAGGCAGTTTTATTTGCCACTTGAATATTTCTGTTCTTATTAGAAATTAAAAATAGGGACTTTTTGTGTTCACAGAGAAGGACAAAAATCTACCATTCTGCACTGTGGGCTACTGAGTTCCAGCAATCGTGTGATGCTGTTACTGGTTTTGTTACATTACTCATGCATTCATATA
Source organism: Ifrita kowaldi (assembly GCA_013398055.1). Taxonomy (NCBI): domain Eukaryota; kingdom Metazoa; phylum Chordata; class Aves; order Passeriformes; family Cinclosomatidae; genus Ifrita; species Ifrita kowaldi. The sequence continues at coordinate 122,734 of VZRS01002258.1, read as the reverse complement.
TTTTAATTACTCTATAAATGAAACTCTTATGTAATTATTACACTTGAGTGGTGGGTTCGACAAAGTGATTTCTAGAGATTTCTTCCAACACAGATTATTCTTTACTTGTGTATTTCATAGACAGCAGCTTGCATGCTTATAGTTTTTCACACATTTACTAACAAAAGTCCTAGGAAACCTCAGCTTTTTCTTCCTCAGCAACAAGTACTGAAATCTTCAAAGACACTGTCTCAGGAGTGTGTGTGTGTGTATGTGAATTACAGAACTATACAGCTTTGACTTCACTATGCTGTCCTGTGTAGTATTTTTAATATATTATATCTCAGTGCTACTGTTAATCACTGCTTCCTGTGATTTTTTTTTTTTTTTTAAATTGTATGGAATGTTCAGTAGCTGCATTTGTTGCTGACTGCAGGGGCAGCTACAGCAAACTCCTGTGATGGCATGATTAGAAGGCAAAAAAGTAACAAATGCTTTTGAAAAACAAATATCTCTCTCTTACGGGAAGAAAAAGAAACTCTTTGCTTAGAAGCACGGGAACTGATGTATCAAGGCCACAGCACCTGAATAAACAGCTTCCTGTGACTCCTCTCTCTTCTCCCAGACACACGAAGTTACGGAAACACTTTTACTGAAACTGATTTTTCATTAATTTTAGAGGCAAAGGGTCTTTAAGGAAAATATGTTACTGAGCATTGTTCTAGTTTCTTCTAAGGTCATGCTTCTGTAAAAGGACAAAATTCAATTTATTTCTACTAGTACTGCTTATTCCTGTCTTTATCATAATTTATTATGATTCAGCTTATTTTGTATTGTTCATGTGGAAGTTATTGTTTTCATTGTAAATATCAACTTACTGGGTTTATTATCATGTAAATAATGAGATAGTTCATGCAATAGAACCCAAAGAAATGACCACACTGTAACTGCTGCCATAAGAAACTACTGAAATACGAAACATTCACAGCAACTGTGGATATAAGTTATCTGAAATTTTATTTAAGCATCTTTCCTACAAAATCAAGAACCAGACATTTTAGACTATTAAAAAGAGCTAATGTATCTTTCAAAACATTAAGAAACAAGAAAACAGAGATTCAGAATTTATTAAAAAAAAAAGAAATAATGGGGCTGGTTATGACTGTCTTCATCCCTCAGTCTGGTAAAGCTAACTCCTCTCTTTAAAGGTACCCTGAGTGTTTTATTCTAAGAGCCATGGAAGTACATGTTCACATTTACTCCATGTAAGGAGCATAAATACCAGAGCAAAGGTACTAATAATTGGGGAAGGCCCCAATAGTCCATTTTGCCCTTGGTGAGGAGGAGGGCTGGATTTTTATAAACTTGTTGAACCAGTCCTGAGACAACAAGCAGCGCAATTCATCATGGGAGACATGTGAGTTTAGTCAAAAAAAAAGTAGATTCACATTAGATGAGCACCATCCATGACCAAGGCAAGAGTGCAGGAACTTAAACAGCCAAGCTTTGCACACCAAGTTTTGGGCTCCCTGTTCTAGTAAAGTAACACAGAGAGCTGTAGAATCATTCAGATAGTAAAAGACCGCTAAGATCATTGAGCCCAACCATTAATCTAGCACCACCATGTTCACCAATTACCGTGTCCCCAAAGTGCCACATCCACAGGTTTTTCAAAAAAACTTCAAGCATGGTGATTCTATCACTTCCCTGGGCAGCCTGTTGCAATGCCTGACCACTCTTTCAGTGAAGAAATTTTTCCTAATATCTAATCTAAACCTCCCGTGGTGCAGCTTGAGGCCATTTCCTGTCACCCATTCACTTTCTTCCATGGAAGCCCAGGCATCAGAGTATAAATCAGTTCTTGCTGTACGCGAGAAAGGCTTTCAGCTTCTGATTTGAACCAATATAATTTCTGGTCCCTAGAATGACGGTGATGATGTGGATGTTACAAATCTGAAAGGCATTGGAGACAATTCACAGAGAATCGAGAATTCACAAAATAAGAAAACAGTGCATACTAATCAGGTATGTTTTTGTTGGCTTTTTTTTCTTCCACATAACCTTATGAAAATTATTAAACCTCAAATTCGATGTCAGCAATGTAATAATATATCTAATACAGATGTTCTAACAAAATCTGAATATCACAGGGAAGTGAGTTCTGTTCTCAAAAATACATTAAGGAAAAAACCAAAATTACGGCATGTGTAGAGTTCAGAAAAATGTATTCTAATGTCATAATGGCTTCATACAAGATACAAAAGAGGCATCAGAAATAGTAATCAGAGGGAAGACTGTGGACGAGGAGTTGACATAAGAGCATTTTCTCATAAGAAGGAGGAAAAAGAGAATCTGTAATCACTGGTTTTGGAGATACAATCTTCCAATCAGACAGAGAATTCATATTAGTAAATATCTAATAATAAATTAATATTTAATTATTAAACAAACATCCAAAATAAGGAAAATTTCAGACAAACACAAACTCGAGGCAACAGGTCCTGTATAAAACTGACCAGAGAAGAAGAGAGCACAATACAGATTACTGTAATAAACAACACATTCATTTTGACTTCTTTTGCCTGTACATTTGTTTAACGCCACAGTTAAACACAGTGAATATCCCACTATGAAGACATGAGAGTCAGGTTAAAAGAATCCACGGGTGTTTTACCATTGTCAGGTATTAATATTTTCAGATCCCCACTCCAGAAATAACTTGTTACTCTAAAAATTTAATTCTGTTTTAATCATATCTACTTGCCAAATTTGGTAATAGTAGTCAAAGCAGCATATAAGGAATACTTGATGCAGTGGGTACTCATTTCTGTCTTCTATTGTTTTCTTGGATATGATCAGAGGCAGGAAAGGCATGCTGCCAAAGTAATGTCTCTGCTCACAAAGTTGAATTAATTCCAGATATACCGTGATGGAAAGCATCACTTAGACTGTTCTGATAAGCACTTCTGGGAGCTGGATTGGGATCTGAGATCATAGGAGACAAAGGTGGTAGATGGTGCCTATACCTTCATCCTCAAAAAAGCCAGCAAAAAGGGAATTGTTAAACCAAAAAACCAAAAAGGACTTTCGGAACTGATTGAAACTGTAGAAAATTGTAGAAAAGTAGTGGCATCTATGAAAACTTGATTTTTGTCAGAGAAACCAATTTCCCACTGAAAAGGTTCATCTGAAAATATTCTGCCTCTACTTGGTGCAAGAATAGTAGAGATGCGTATATTCACACCAACAATTTCTCAGGCACACTGTGACTGAGGCGTAAGAATTTATTTTGAGGGTCTTTACACCATGTACTTTGCCGTGTGTCCTTTTGCTGGCAGAAGTCCACATGCTCCACACAGCCCTTAGGTAACGCTCAGCAAGGGCCAACACTTCCTAGGAGCCAGACCTGGTATCATGTTTGGCCATGAAAAAAAATAAAAGGGGGTTGCATCCATTCTCCCATTTCCTTTTGTATCTGCACACTTTCACACGAAGTTGTCTTTGATTTCAGATTTTCTCAGCACCTTTTAATGTCATTGTAGGAAAGTATTTGTGACAATAAAAGATTGACATAGTAATATTCTGTGCATATTTAAATACATTGTAAACAATGTGAAAAGATGTAGATTGATGTTTTTGTAATTGAAATAATCAAAAGGAAAAATAGGTTATATTCTCAAGACAAATCATATATTTCACAAATTCGGAGAGCCAGAGTTCAGGCTGTAAGTGATCCAGGCACAGGGAGTATGTTGTGGCATGCAGGAAAGAGATAGGAGAGCATGGCCTGGCCTAGGCAGTGCATGAAGTGGGGGCACTGGGAATGATGATGGGGATGAAAGCAATATTTGTAGGACATGAGCTTCAAGCTGTGACCAGGAGAGTGAACACAGTACCAGAGGGAGTGTAGGTGCCTGCAAACATGAAAGCACAGGTCTTCAGCCTGGAGGGCTGGGACTCTCTCGATTTATAACACAGGTTAAAAAATCTGTGAGAAACACTGATATGCAATATATCCCAATTTAAGCTCAGGAATAAATAATATTTACGTATTATCTGCACTCAGCGTCCCTCAGATGAGAAGCCTACCTCGTACAGACACTGAGAAGAGTACTGCCAGTTACCAAAAGTAATAGTAACTTAGTAGGCATTTTTCAGGTTTGCTTTACTTCATAGTCAAGACCAAAGAGGGAAAGAAATTGAGTTTAGTGAAAATACAGCCATAAGTTGTAGTGCAGCTCCACAGACCTACACAGCACCCCACTCCAAAAACTGCAGCCAAGAGGACCAACAGACACCTGCTGGTCTTACACTGAGGATGTGATTTCTCCTGTTACTCACCCTAGGAGATTGAACAGTGGCTTCCATGTACATACTCCTCTGGTCTCACCATGTGTTAGTTTTGCCTTTGAGATCATTAAAGTCTGAAGACACTTGACAGGCTGAGAGAGATATGGTTGTTCAGCTGGGAGAAGAGAAGCTCCAGGGATCCCACTGTGGTCTTTCAACACTTAAAGGAGGCTTACAAAAAAAGAGTAACTTTTTATAAGGGCATGTAGTGATAGGACAAGGGGGACTGGTTTCAAACAGAAAAAGGGAAGGCTTGGTTCACATATTAGGAAGAAATTTTTTACTGTGAGGGTGATGAGACCCTGGAACAATTTGTCCAGAGAAGTTTTGGATGCCCCATTCCTGGAGGTGTTCAAAGCCAAGCTGGATGAGGCTTTGAGAAAACTGGTGTAGTGGGAGGTGTCCCTGCCCACGGGAGGGGGTTGGAACTCAATGATCTTTAATGATCTTTAAGATCCCTTCTACCCCAGGCCATTCTATGACTCTGTGATTCAAGTCTCTCCCTGGCAACTAACCGAGGGCTTTGCAGGACTTCTGGCAGCACCTGCAGGAGGACAGACAGAGAGAATCCAGGGGCCTGGGCAAGGTCTGTGATGGGCCTTGCTTTCCACAGCAGACCGGGGAATTGACTTGCCATAAACAGCAGCGACAGAATAACAATAGGCAAACTCACTTGCAGATTGCCACTGCTCCACAAGTGGCTGGGCACTGTGGGCCGCTCCTCTGAAGATGGTAGGACATGCCCACCAGGCCAGGCAAAGACTGTCTGCCTCTGCCCCGGTCATGGCCAGACGCTCCAGGCCAGTCAGCTGGTCACGGTGTTCAAAGGGAGAGGCGTGAGGGCCACATGCAGGTACGCTGCTGTCTCTGAACACAATGGTCGCCTCCCCTGGGCCCTGGCCACTCTGCAGGCCCCACCACAAGCATGGAGGTAAGTAGCCATGGGACAGGCACCTTCCTTGTGCCCCACCGGAGCGGGATGGGGGAAGTGGTGCAGCATGAGCATGACGGTCCCCACGGGTGTGCTGAGCAGCTTTGAGGGGTTGTGCCCCTGCTGGCCGCCTCAAGGCAGTCCTCAGACAGAGTGCAATTCAGCCTGTAGTTGTTCAAAAGCTTTATTAGTGCCATGCTTGTGTGGAGTCCGGTAGCAGTTTTTCTTAAGAATAAATTTATTGGCTTAAATTTTTAAAACACTGTACCTCGTCCGATTTAACCAGTCTCCATATACAAAAGTTCCATCATATTAAAGTTCTGCAAAGAGAGAAACAACAAAACCAGGGGGTGTCTACAGGAGGTGCTGGGCAAGCTGGCTGATTCGCAGCTTGCGCTTTTCACCTGTGTGCAGTAGTACTGTCTGTGAGGCCTTGCCCTCTTCATCTCCGAGTAACACTGGTATTTTTTCTCCCCTTTATTTGCCTTTTGAAAATGGTGTGGATGGCTTGGGAAACTCCTCAGCCTGGCTAAACACTGGGTTTTCCTGATACTGATCACAGAGTTGGTGGCAGATGGGAGAGCTGGAGCCATGCACGCGCTGCAGACAGGAAAGTCTAGAGACTGCTTCAGCCATCTGCCAGTGGGGATGCTTTTTTGCACCTTACTTAAGAAACATAAACCCCTCTGACAACCTTGGCACTGATCTGCTTTCCAGGGGGATGAATACATCAATATTGAGAGTGATCTGCATGAAAACAAACGTGCCTCCGTAGATGACGAGCAACCACGCTTGAAAGGGTAATTTGTTTTTGCATGAGTAAGTCTTCCACTCACTTCATCCTGGCCTAAGCAAAAAGCTGCCAGTGTTTCTGCTTCTGGAGTGGCAGCTCTAAATTTCACTGCCGTACCCTAATGCCACGTAGACCTACAATTTGTGTAATACAGAAACACAACATGTTTGAAATTATTATTATACCTCACAAATGACATCTGTGATTATGGAACTATCCTTTTAAAGCCTTGCAAATTAAAGGGGCAATATTTTTTCTTCTTTTACAATAACTTCCAGTATTTCTAGAGCAGTGTTTTTTAAAGAGAGATCTTAAAGAGTGGTCTCTTTTGGGAAGTTAAAGATTCACTATTGTCTTTCAGTTTGTGTAGCCATTTACTCCAGCACAAAATAAGAACAGTATAGCTGTGAAAAAAGCCATTTTAATGGAGAAAAGTTTTACATTCTGTTTGTACTACTTCCAAATGATCACAGAGTGAAATCACACATCTACATTTTACTTGAGGATTAAGTGTTTTTGTGAAAATAACATACCCTGTTTAAGGCATTAAAAAAGTTAAGACACGATACTTAAAATCATACTATATGTTTGTATGTGTCATTGATTTCTTTCAACAGATAGTACTGAATAGCCTGTGGCCTGAGACACAGCCCTTTTGAAAGATCTGTCTGTTGATAACACAGATTCACTACAGAAGTGCAAGGTGTTAACATTCCCTTCTGGAGTACATACGTGAGAGAAAATTGATTTCTGAGTTGAAAAATGCAAGCAAGAATAGTTTTGACATATATAAATATTTCACATTAATGTGCTTAAGTGAGACCTGTTTTTTCAACATCTTCAATTACATTTCAAGCCTCTGGGATCAACTTTTAGAAAATAATGTTTCCTTAGTAAATTAACCATATTTCATAAGGAACATATTTTTTCTGCCACCTTTCAGAACAGAGCTGCATGTTTATGACATACGTGTATAATTATTTAAGATATCCTGGTACCAAGGTGATAATAGCCTAAATTAATAAAACAAAGAGAGAGAGATGTTAGGTAAAAGAAGGGATTGCAAGAAATTGTAACCTGAAAGTAACAATTTTAAATCCCAAAGGAGACATAAGGAGCAGTAACAGATAGTAGATAGTATTTTTTCCTCTTCTTGGGTGATGGACGAACCATAAATTTGATAAAGTAGCTGCCTTTTTTGTCTATTTGTCTCTCATTTCTCCTTTTTTCTTTTCCTGTTCTATCTAATCTTTCTGCTGAGATTGGGTAGATAACCTAATGTTCCTACAAGCTAGAAAAAAAAAGTGCTATGATTTGTGAAGCAACAGGAATTCCCAGAACTGAAATTGAAGTATCAAAACCAATCAAGATTTCTCAGAGAACCTATTACTCTTTGTACTTGTGAAGTAGTGTGTTCCTGCTCTGTTCTCCTGAGTCCTGATATAATTTGAATTAATATTTCTTGTTTCTCTCAAATTTATTTTAAATTAATTGAATTTTTTTGAGTGCAGAAAAGAAGGGTATTCATGCTGGATTTCAGTGTGCATCTAGCTCCAGCTGCATTTATTTTCAAAACAAGTACAGTCTGGATAATTAGCATGTCTAAATGTAACACTGCCTTTATGGACTGGGAATGTGAGGCACTGCTTTAGGGATGTGCCTCTCTAAAGCAGTGCCTCGGAGATGACAGAGCCATAGCTGAAATTTTTTTCCAGCTTGCACAATATGAAGGTGTTTATTTAGCCACTCCTCTTGTAATTGTTATGTCCACGTCACCAGCATGTTTAACATTGGAAATCTGTGTTGAATTTACTCCCTTCACAGCTATTTCCCTAGATTTCAACCTCCCTCCTGAAATCTAAACAATCTAAAATTGTTTTCCTCTAATGAGGAAAACAAAGAAAGTGAAATACGTTATAATTAGAGGAACTGATACTAGAGCATGACATTCAAATATAACAAATAAAATTTCCATGAGATGAAAAGTTAATGTAATAACTACAAAATTTTAAAAAATCCAGAAACATCTATGCACACTGTAATAAGGTTTTATTGAGTATTGGTTATTTTACACACACACACACAAACAAATGTTAGGCCTTCACAATTACAGCAACACTACTGTTCCACATAGCAGTGCTGGGCTGGCTGTATTAACAGACTTTGTGGGTCTAGTAATAAACACTGAATCTTTAACTACCTACTCAGTTTGCACTAACCCCATTAACAGATCTCTTCATAGAAGAGCTGTATTTCAGAGGGTAGCAGAACCGGCCTGCTAACTTCAGCCCATTACAAAGATTACAGATTGTCCCATTAAGTATCTGCCATATTTTCTTTTTCGCTTGTCCAACATCAACCCAAAGAAGTCCCTCTCAAAAGACACTTTTAATTTGGCACTTCAAGGTCCAAATTTAACCCTTACCAAGTTCAGTGAACTCCAATGGAGACATTTTGACCAATACAACACAGTTTTCTTCTGCAAAAGCTTATGTTTCTATTCTTTGTTAATTTTTTTCCCAGGCTTTTAGAAAAAAAATATGATGAAGTCTGTGAATTTTGCAAGAAACATAAAACCAGAATTTATTATGCGGTCTATGGAATTTTAATAACAGGTACAGTATATATTACACCCAGGATTGCTGAAGGCTTATTTATTTACCTGGATGAGATTATAGGATGTGCTGTGTCTTTGTTGGACATAAAAACTCTTGACTGTCTTTAAGAATATATCTCAAAGTAGGTAAGAATTTAGTCCCAGAGAAAATTCCAGATTGTAAAACGTGCTCATTCCCAAACATAACAAAAGCACAAATCTTGCTAAACTGCTTCTCCAGCATGTTTGAAGTCTGACTAGCAATTACACTTGTGATAACAGGATAGTTCAGACTTTGTGTCTACTCCATTACCAACTGACTCCAAAATTACGATTTCAGTAACTTGTCCAAAACCATGAAATCATGTTAAAAGCAGTCAGCCACCAAATAGGACTGAACTTCAGTCAGTAGGCTGGAAATGAAAGTTTTCTCTTCTGACCCATATTACTCAATAGTCACAGCAAATTTTTTATAGAGTAAATGTACTCATAACAGTATGCACTGCAAAATCATTCAGATATTCTTTTTTCTCCCTTTCCTAATTGGCAAGTAGGCTGGTTTGTTTCCTTCCACTTCCCCAAGTTTGTTTTTGAGATCTTTCTACTTGAACACTGGGAACAGAGACTTGAAATACGTCTGTGAGATAGGCATCAGTACATCAGAAGGAGTTATAAAAGTGCTGCTTGCATGCTGAATATCCTGCCCTCATAACATCGTCTTGTCTTGCTTTGTCACAGTGCAGGCATGTTCTGGCTCAAGAGAGTGAGTGAGTTCTAAGAATAAGTCAGGATTTCAGATATTAATTCCACAAAAAACCAACTTGTGTTACAAAAATCAGTAGTCCTTCCTCATTATTTGCCATAGACAAAATCAAATTATTTTTTACAAGAACTGAATATTTTTTTGGCCAGCAATTATCACCAGTGAACCTGTCAAATAAATAATTTCATAGCTACTTTATGAAATAATTACTTTTAAGCTTCACAATTACTTGAGAAGGTCATCAAATCAGTCAATTGACATATGTTTGTTTCCAGTTTTGTTGGACAAACTCATTCTCTTTTGAAAAACAGAACAAGACTCATGCTCTTAATTCATACTTTTTACACAGGAAAGAGAAGTTCTATAGATGTGTTCAACTTTCCCGAGTGGTTAACATGTTTGATAAGAACTTGCCTTGGCAAAAGCATATAACCTGCTTTGACAGAATGAAAGCCACCTTTCATATCAAGGACCATATCATAAGTAACAACACTATTCACAAAAGCAAAGTTTTGCTGTATTTAGGCTGAGAGTTGGAAAAGCACCGAAAAGATAAACACGGGCCTGACTTTGATCGCATCTTATAAATTTAAGATTTGATCCTGTTTTTAAAAAGACCAACCTAACTGACATGTATATTCTTGTTTCTGTGACAGCATACTTGGCAGTAGTTATTGCAGCCTGCAGTTTGAATTTTCAGAGAGCTTTGCCGCTCTTTGTCATCACTGTCCTAGCCATCTTCTTCATCTGCTGGGATTTTTTAATAGCTAAGTATGAAGACAGAATTGCTGCGCTCTTTTCCCCTGGAGACAGATATCTGAAAAAACAGTGGTTTTGGTTGAAATGGTAAATACTAATTATTTTCTATTTATGTAGAAGGACAACGCACTAGTCAAGTTACCCCTATGATTTTATTTCAATTTACTCCCCCATAAGCACAGGGAGATGGGTCAAGCATACATATCTCGATAAAATCACAGAATAATTCAGTATTTACCACTTTATAGATGTCAGAAACACATTCAGGATTTCAATAAAGTGGCTAGGGGTCAAGAGTCTTGACAGAAAGAGTAGAAAAATACCACGAATTGAGGTAGAACACATTTATGGTTGAAAGAGAATATGTTTACAAAAGTCCGTGCATGTTGCAGCCTTTTGCATTCATTCTGCAAGCCAAAAAGTGCTTCGCTGTTCAGAGAGCTGTTAGGTCCATAAAAACCTTAACTCTAACATATGCAAACTGCTAAAGACTGGAGTGTGTTATCTAGATACTGCTTTTCCACATATCCCTATAGCAATTTTTAGTTGACCTTCAGGAATCAAAACATGCTGGCCAGATTTCATATCATAATAAGGTCGTATGACCTTAATTTGGGATGGTAGACATTCATCTGGTAGATAAATGGTAGATAATTAGACCTGTCAGATACTTATTTTGAGTATTCCTGAGCAGTGATCCGGGATATTGAAGTTATCCCTGGGAAAATGAGAAGACAAAGGAGCCTTATACACCAAAGAAAAGACCAAATGAAATCTCATTAAAAAGGAAAGCTAAATTGGCCACCTACCTTCTGTTTCAGCTAGGTCACCTACTAGCTGAAAGATAAAGAGTTTTAGGGAGGAGTCATTCTCAGTTCAGGAAATGTCCCAGATTATTCTTAAGATTTAAAAATGGCTTTGCTAAGAAAGGTCCCATAAAGATTGTGGTCCTTCTGCTCAGGAGCCACATTAGAAAGCAGTCACACAGAGGGACTTCCATTAAATGATCAGTCAGCCTGTCTGGGAGAAGGAGCAAAAGGAACAGGAGAGCCCTGAGGAGCAGATGGAACAAGCCTGGGCAGTAAGTGCTATATTACCTGGGCTGCAATCCTTAAATTGTACATACACAGATTAGGTGCTTAACTTTTCTTCCAAGAGACAGAAAACCTTTCAGGTGTAGAAAGGTTAATCAGCATTGCAATGGCCAAGCCATTTTGTGGAGGTTGCCTGCAGTGTTTTTAATCCACATCTAAAAATGGAATTTATGTACCTAGGTACCACTGAAATCAGTGAAAGCTTACTGTTAGAGAAAACTAGCATTAAAGATCTGGGACTGTGTTTATTTCCTCTCTGTATATGGGATGATGTATTTTGTTGCTTTCCAGGCTGTTGTGGTAATTACCTTCAATAAATAAGCTTAACATGGTTCTGATAGTGGGGACCATAGAAACACTGAAACACAGATGTACACATCTCTTGCCACTGTTTCTAGGTAGCCGAAGAGACCAAATGGTTACAAAGAAAAGAGCCATTTACATCCTGCTCCTAGGTAGAGTGTGCTTCATAGGCCCACCAGCTAAATAGCATAGTGCAAGTTGTAAAAACCACAGCCTGTCTTGCCCAGAACTGAAGAAAGATTAATAAAGAAAAGGAAGGAAGGGAAGGAAAAGAAGGATGAAGTGAGAAAGGAAGATAGCACACTTCATTTAATAGAAATAGCACCCAGACAAGAGTCACTCATGCCTTTTTTGGGGTTTCCCCCCATACTCTGGCTTGGAGGACATTTCTTCCAGATGCCACCAAGGATGCTGCCAGAGGTGCATCAGCAAAGGCAGGTTCCTCCTTGTGTAGAGCTACACGTTTCAGCCCAATACATTGTACAAAAAGTTTATTCACCAACAGAGATGCGAATATTCTGGGTATGGGAAGGGAAAGGAATATCCCAAACAACTTTTTCAGGATATCATGATGCTTTTTATTTCCTAGGGTGTTGTGTGCAGCTCTTGTTATAACAATCATCTGCTGGCTTATCTTCGACACAACAAAACAAGGATCCCGTCAGCTAATCTCCTTTGGTGGGCTTGTGATGTATGTTCTTCTGATGTTTGTCTTTTCCAAATATCCAACCAGAGTGAGTATTTATTCCATGATGGGCCTTTTGGGAATTTTTTTATTCTGTGTCTAAAAAGCTATTCCCCTACTCTAGCACCAAGCTTAGTAAGAGTAACAAAATGTGGGAAAGTAAAAATAAAGACTTGCCTGAGACCAAGCACTGTATTTAATTTCTGAGGAAAGTAAATTTGCTGTTGGGGAGCATGCATGGGGCTGTACCAACACTGGTCTCTCACTATTTTGGGAAGCAGCTTTTGTTCTAGACCTGATACAGGTTGAAATTTGCTCCTGGAGCAGAAGTGCAAGCTGAGATAGGCCTTCTCCATGTTTTCACCCACAGGGGCCTCACCACAGTCCTCAGCACATCACAGTCATCTACTTAAGGACATCGTCATCACATCAACACAAATAGCATGGAACCAGAGATATGATAGACTTGTATAGCTCCTCACCCCTCACAAGTTTGTTTCCCACTGCAAATTCAGCAGCTGAGGCTGAGCTGACATCCTCACCTTTTGCTCACCCACTCCCATAGGCTCATAAATGCTATTTATTTTAATTTTCAATCAGAAATGTCCACTCTGGTTTGCTGTGGTACTACAAAGGGCTTAGCTCAGCCACCACAACTATCACCTTATCTTTTACTCCTGTTTTCATGCCTTACATACCTCTGCATGCTTTCATTAATCATATATCCATTGTCCAGGTCACCTGGTTTTCCCAATACTTTTCAACACGTCTTGCATCAGTGCTGAGACTTTCTTAACAGGTGAAGTCCTCTCAGCAAGGACTGATGAACTTACCCCATCCTTTGAAACTGCTGCTGTCTCCAACTGAGGTGAAAACTCATCCTCCAAATGCTTTGTGCTCTCCCATGAGTCCTCATTACACCTAATTGGTTTGTGTTATTCAAATATGATCTGATAAAATTAGAGAACGCCATCTCAGATCTTTGTCTTGCAAGTAATTTGATTCAATTTTCACAAAACAAAGACGTGTTCTGAGGCAGCAGAACAGGAATTGTCAGTGTAGTGAAGAGGAACTCATCATAAGCAGCCACAGTTTTTCCTATGACTGCCTTTATATGATGAATCGTAATATATAACTGAGTAGTTCTCAGTTATCAAAAGTCTTTAAAGTGAGTGGACAGAAGCAGAATTGAAAGAACAGTTTACTCAAGGACAAACCCAATAGCAATATCTCCTTAATCTCTGTCCAGATATGTGAAGATCCAAGTTCCCTTCAACCTGTTTTGGCAGCTGCACCTATCCTGCAGTATAGTCAGGCAATCCCCTTACATTATTTAAACAAACATCCAAACTAAACTATTGTTTATTTAAATTACAAGCAGTTTCTTTAATTTTCTGTCTATCTAGGTTGCCTGGAGACCAGTATTTTCAGGAATAGGAATGCAGTTTATTCTTGGGGTTCTTATTCTGAGGACCAAAGTGGGTTTTGATGCATTTAACTGGCTAGGAATTCAGATCCAGGTAAGCTATTGAGCAAAATCCTTACTTGTTAAATATAATTTTCTGTCTTGAAAGTCTTATATTATATGAACAGTCTGTTCAAGGATCCGTTTGTCCCTTGATTTTTTCTCCTCTTGTGGAAAAATGGGTTCTCAGAAAGGTAATTGACTTCCTGAATTCAGCCTTCTTCTCATTTATTTTTTGTTCCATCAATACAATGGCCAGAGTAATCCCATTTATTAATGGCTTTACCATCATTGGGCTGACGTCGTAAATCGGCATTCTTGGAACACAAACTACTGTTGTGCCAGGATACTCATGGTAACTCTTAGACATGGCTCAACTCCAAATTACCCTTGCGATAAACATGATATGCTGAAAAACCTTGGGATTTAGGGCACAGCCGTAATTAATTTTGAGAGCAGCAACGTTCCTGGCACCAGGGACATTTCATAGTCCTCACAGCATATAAGAAAATTAATTCAGATACATACAGGTAGCAAAATCCACATCTGCGTGCCAGAAGGGATCTCTAGAAAGTGGAAGAGATCTGTCCGCAGACAAAAAGTTTTTTAAAAAGTCTGTTACTGTTAAGTAATGAGTAAGCAATATCCAAAATATAGATCAGAGAGTACCCCCTGAAGGACGTTCAGACTTTTCACCCCAGGGATACTATTCTCACAGCTGTTCTTCACAGGTAATTAAGCACATGTAAAACCAGACAGTGCAGAATGTACAGTCTCTGTGTGGGAGCAAAAGCACAGATCTGACATCTGTCTAATCTGTAAGCAGTGGGAGTCTTCTGGGTTTTGTCACCAGCTTCTCAGTTTCTGACCGAAGCAGGTCTGATGCCCCCTTTTGTTAGCTTCATATTTTTATGTCTTACAGTCTCTCCTGTCAGAACTAATTACTGTAGCTATTATAAACTGTATTTTAACTCCATTTTAAACGGTATCATTAATGCTATGTTTGCATCAGAAGTGTAAAAATGCACCACTGGATCAGAATTTAAAAATAGAAGATTCCCTTATGCTAGCTCTTAGCTATACCTTTCAAAACTCGTTACTTCAGCCATCAAATCTCCATTTTAAGCTGTATAGTTTATTTTTCTTATTTGCATCTGATGGACCATAGAAATGCACCACAGTATGTGGACTAAAAGGTGAAAGTCGTTCAGTGTAGCTTATGGCCTCTATTGTGTCGGGTACTCAACAGAGCATAGCAGAGATCCTCAATTCAGCCAAACACAGTCAGTGATGCCTGGATCCATACAAATCAGAGCCCAAGCTTCTTGGACCTCATCATATCTTTGCAGACAACTAGCAATATTTTCTCGGGTTTTGGCAGGTACCCAGGGTTTATGGCTAAGTTACTTTGCTTTCTGTCCCTAGACTTTTCTGGAGTACTCTGATACAGGTGCCAAGTTTGTGTTTGGTGACAAATACACGGATCATTTCTTTGCTTTTAAGGTAAGACAGTTGTTATATGCTGTATGTGGCAGATAGACAATGGTAAGAGGAACAGTATCGCTGGGAAATAAATTTATTTTGTCTTGTGATACCTATGTAGTCATCAGAGAAATCAACAGGCAAATTAGTCCTTATTATATGACAGTCTGAATAGAAACTTTGGGAACTCCCTCATTCACTGCTATACACAGAGTTAGATTGCCCTTATTTAGTCTAATTATAACAACATATATTGCATACAGACAGAACTTTGGGATATCTCTCTACAAGGAATGGGCTAAAAGGTTTGTACCTGGCCAGTGACAGAAATATTACCTCCTGCCTATCTTCCCCACCTCTCCATGAGTGAAAATGCTCTACTGTGCTATGTTGTTGTACCCTTGAGTGCTGTGCAGATCACTGCCTCACAGACACTCCCCCTGAAGAAGTGGAGAGTCTAGATGTGTATTTATTCATGCTTGGGAGAAGAGCTAGAAGCTGCATAAGAAGGAAGAATTACATGATACTACATTATTATTGCATTAGTAAGATCACAGGGAGATTTCCCATGTTTCTCTTAAGAGACCTAAGAAACAGCTGGAATACAGTTTATCTGCTCTGTGCCCTCTAATCTGTACCGGCATCCTTCCTGGTTTTGGTCTGAGAAGTAGCCCATGCCACAATGCCTCCTTAGGCTGGAATCAAGAACTTATAAGGCAAAAGAAACCCCAAGCCCCAAACCAAACCAAAAAACAAATAAATAAACCCCAAACAAATATGAGAATGTATCAGGACTTACTCACAGACCATTCTTTTGATATTTCAGATACCTGACCGTGGGCTTACATGCCTTTTATCTTATTTTATTTTTCCAAACTAGATATTCTTCAAACGTAGCTCTTTCATTACTTGAGAAAGAAGATGCTATCTTGTAAAATAGCCTGCTACTAAGAATAGTCAGAACATCTTAAAAGGAAAAGAGAAATTAAGCATTTCATCAATAATATGAATTATATTTTAAAAGCAGTACTTTAGCACCTTTAGTTTCACTTTCCAGGCTCCTCTCACTTTTACTCTATTGAGCACTCAAATAACAATTTTTATTTCCAACTACATGTTTTAGGGATAAAATTGTTTAATTCACACACCCCTGTGTTATTTTTTCTGTAGTTTTTGACAGTGCCTTAAGAATATGATTCTTTCCCAAGGCGGCTGTTAGTGCTTCAGTGATGATGCAAAATATTTTGCTGACTAAAGCCATAACTAGGGACCAGACAGCCCTAGTTTGCTTCTGTGTAGGCAAACATCCATCAGTCTTATGCTATGGTTCAAGCCAGCAAAACCATGGAATTTCAGGAAGATGATAACAGGAACAAGTAGATTATTCTCACATTGAAAAACAAGAAAAAAAACTCATGAGTTGATTTTCAGAGCTGCATATATATAGGAACATGTATATTTATAAATATGTATATAGTAAAAGGAGTGGCAGACAAGTGTATAGCAATACCAAAACATGTTCCATCTGCTCCTCCTGTAGACAGGGAATTCCATTTTCCGACAACAGTGAGTGACAGCCTCTTCTCTCTTGAAACACTTATCCTTTACTTAGACATTAAGTTGGTCCAAAGTGGTTTTTTGTGTCTTTCAGAAATTTTATGGTCTTTGCATGTTGTGATGAGCTCTCCAAATCTTGCCCCAAGATACTTCAAAGCATCCTCCAAAAGACAGTGGTTAATCTCCTGAGAGATAAGACATGGGACGGGATACATCTTTGCAGAAAACTCAGAGTCCAGTTGTATCCATACTGCATCCTTAGCAACATGCAGGAACACATCCGTTTTCTGCCGGGTGAAGTGGACATGTTACCGGAGCAGACACATCCCATATGTGCATATGCACACCTGTATGTGTTCTGACCTGTCCCACGAGTCCCCCAGTGCCTTTGAGCACACAGTTCTGGAAGCACTAATTAGTCAAAAATGTACTCATTTGCATGCATAAACTGGGTTATTTGAAATACATATTTGTATATGCAGATGCATAGTTTCAGAGTACTGAAAAAACCCACTTGCCCACATAAATATGCACTTCCGAGCTGTTAAGTAGATGGAAAACGCCTTTTAGTACTAAGTCTTCTATCCTGTGGACCACTAAAGTTTGCTTTGAGCAAAGAAGAAATTAGGCTTCTGTTGAATCTGTAGCTTTTTTTTTACACCAGGAGAATTTATTTTCCCTGAGAAAGGCTTTGCTTTGAAGGTCAAGCTTTAGGAGTGTATGAAAAAGCAGGATGTTCCTTAAACATCAATAGCAACTTCTTTAAAGGAAAATAACAAAAAATTAAACATCAAGCCACAAATGGGAGGGGAGTTGAGAGCAGCCAACAATTTTGACTCCCTGCTCTGTATGGTAATAACAAAAGAAAAGGCAGAGGAGAAGGACATTATTTTTACTGATCTAAAGTTTCTGCAGTAGCATGGCAAACTATCCCTACAGAGCCGCAAAAATATCAAAGAAGCAAACTACAGAAAGCAGCATTATATTAACCTGCTGAACAGCACAACAATATTGGTTAATTGCACGCTGTCCTTTCAGTGAAAGGTTCTGATCATCAAAATTGAGCTTCTAAATGTTTCTCAAAATTGTTCATAGTACCAGCTCTTCTCTGGAAAGGCATAGCGTCTGTTTACTGAAAAGACCTGAACTAACAAAGTGGTTTGTTGTTTTTCATTCTGTTACTTGGTTTTATTTATAATGCATTATGTCATTAGTGAACACACATGAAAGCTTATGTGGCTGTGGGAAAATGACTGCGGCCCTGTGGACTGGTAACTGGGGATACACTTAGAGGAAACGGAGGGGTTATATTAGCATCTTAACAGGAGTTGTAATACATGGTAAATCACAGTTGCTGCTCCCTCCATGGAATATGGTTGGCGCATGACTTGAAACCTCTTCCACGATGATTCCCCATCTGCTAAGGGGGGATGGTATGGAGGGTGAAGTGGAGTGAAGACATCATAGCCAGGCTCTGTGGAAATCCTTGCAGGGAAGGGAACTTCGTGGTTACTTGTAGCTGATAAACCACATACCAACTGTCAATCCAGGGAAAGAGGGGAAGATGTCCCTCTGCTGAGCCAGCAACCATGGCGAAATCCCTCTCCTTAGAAGAACTTGGTTCATTAAAGCCTGAAAATAATACTAATGCACACTTGCATGTCAAAGTTATCTGCCCCCAAGGTACGGCCACTCCCCACTGGGATGTGCTCTACATTCTTTTTGACTGTATCTTTAAAAGAGAAGTGAGACAATTTTACACTAATCAGTAACAAAGGTATGTATGACTAGAGTCACTCAGGCTGCACGTAAACACAAGAAATAGTATATAAGTAAGTTGAGAATGGGGGAAAAGTTAGGGAGCACCCCATCGTAACTGCTGGGATCTGTCCATGGGCTGAACCTGTCTTCTTTCCCGTAGGAACACCTACTGGGTAAGAACCAGACTCTAAGCACCTGAATACTTTTACTGGGGATTTGAGCTTGTCTATGTATTCCTTCAAGTATATTTTTGCAGTCAGATGCTATCATCAACAATCTTTGGACCTTAACCTGTCATGATTTTATATTAATAAAGGGTGTTATCCTAGAAACTGTTAGTGTGAATCCTTCTTGGATGCTAGCAGTTGCCAGCAATGGATAACACACTCTAATAAAGGGGAAGACCTGCTGAGAGGTCTCCCGTATGCTGGTGGCGCGTGTCCCTGACTAAGTCAGTCAAACCACCCTCCAATCCAGCAGGACTGCTCAGTGAAGATTTCCCCTAATGGGATGATGACAAGACTGATCAGGTACGAGGGTCTTGGCTTTCCTGGGACACTGACAGGCAAAATAAACACTGAGGGTCAAATAAATCTCTCCACATTGAGGGTTGAGGAAACCTTCCCTTTTCATGTGACAGTGGTGCTGTTTTAGCTGTAACTAATCTGTCTGACTAATTGTGGACTTCTGGGGGGATTGTTCTTTCTTTTGTGTATTAGCATAGAAGTGGTGGCGTCCTGTATATTTAACATACTTGAGAATCAAGTTATATTAGTTTTATCCAGGATGGAAACCCAACACATTTAATAATCCATCAGACAGGCGTTCATGCAATTCTTTTAAATTATGTTGAAAGAAAGTATTTTTCAGTCTCCACAGTAAGAGACATATATTCACTTTTTGTATTTAGTAAGTATATACCTTTAAATAGATTCTGTTTAAAGAATGTAAATGTTTGAACTGACTTAAACATGGCTATAAACTAATGTATATCATGCTAAACCAGACACTTTCAAAACAGATGCAGTTGTGTTAGAAAACTATGTAGATACATGAAAATTACTTAATTACAGCATAAACAGGAAGGTCAAAAAATTTACAGCATAAGTGTAAACTTATAGATGAGTTTTCAATACCTGTAAGTACAACTCCAAAAACATGATTCTCTTTTTCAAAGATTAAATAGCCAAAAGGACAGGAAACCACTCTACAAGTTTTAATGATCTTGTGTCTTCAAATCAGGTACTGCCAATTGTGGTTTTCTTCAGTACGGTTATGTCTATGCTTTACCATGTTGGATTCATGCAGTGGCTTATTGGAAAGGTATGCATTTTTGCCAATTATGTGCTCATTTGGCTAGTATGGGAAACATTTTGAACACATGCAGAGGAACCATAGCCTGGAAATAGTTCCAAATGTTACTGTTGCTAAGTCTTAATTGGCATAACATACCATGCTTTCCGTCTCTCAGTCTGGTTTCATTGCTTATGTCATATTAATTGTTAGATTTGCCTGGCTAGCTTTGGGATTCCTTGGGTGCCATACGTGCTTAAATCTTCCTTTTTGCCTGCCCTTCTCACAGCCCTCAAAGTGCAGCATGGAGATTAAGTCACAGGCAGTGGATTTCTGCTAAGCATTTCAGTAGCAATTGCATATACCTTCCTATTACAGATACCCGAATAAGATCAGAGCAGGTTCCTCACCTCATACTCTGAGTGTTCATTTCTGTCAGCATCTATGTCTAGTGCTAGTGTCTACTAAGATAAGATCAAGTCTACTTTCTGTCCTCTCTGTCCAGTAAAACTCTCATACGAGGGAAAAGACCTTCCTCTATGGTGGTAGTCAAACCTTATTTAAAAATACTCTTAAATTAAAAGTACTTTGCCATTTACATTCACAGGATTGTTATATAAGCACCATGAACCTCACCTAGCTGACATTAGTGTGCTGAAATTGCAATGAGACTTTTTTAGCCTTAATCTAAATGTCACATTTTCCCCCTTCATATGATCCAAGTCTCTTTGGACAGGAACATAAGTAATAAGAACACAACAAAATATCTGTTTTGTTTAATTTTGTTTACATTTTTGTGCCCAGAAGGAGCCTGGAGTACTCTTGGTTCTGTTAAATTACTCCTCCTCTGTCTTATTTTAGCATGTAACAATTACATGAATGTACTATACCTTGAAGCTGAAATCATAACTCAGGAAGTATTGTAACATGTCTCTGAACTCTTAGATTGATGCGATTAACTCAAGAAGGGAATGGAACAGGCAGAACAAATTTTTGTTTCTATTTTTTAAATCATTTTAGGTTGGTTGGATAATGCACATTTTCATGGGGACAACTCCTGTTGAGTCTCTGGTAGCTGCGGGTAACGTATTTGTGGGACAGGTGAGTTGGAGCACAGAAAAACATGCTCACACAATGCCACAGAATATAGGGAAATACTGCTGCTCATTGAGCATCTGTGTAACTAAAAAATAATATCTTATAAAGCCAGAATTCCACTACAGCAAGTCTGACGGTTGATTTCCAAAATTGCAGTACATTCATATGTTGGCAGTGATGCACAATGGAGTGGATTTGGGAAGTGATATGTTTTCCCAGCAGAAGGTCAAGCATAAATGTAGGTAATAGGTCTCCCTATCAAATTACTCCAAGGCTGTGAAGAAATAAGAGTTTCAGGGTTCTATTTCAATTGAAAAGGCAAGTAGTATGAAAAGATGGCAAGCAAAGCAGGCCAACGGCATGAGAGAGAGACAATGCAGAAAACTAGGATCCAGGGCTAGCAGTATAAGGCCTTATCCACAGAAAGAGTGGACAGCATCTAGCAGACCACTTTAATGGGAAATTTGTGAAACCCACATTTACAACAATGTCTGTCCCAAGCTTAAAAGCAATGTAGGTAGATCAACAATTAACATCCAAGTCCAAATGCAATATTGGCATGATATTTAGCAGTGGTGTATCACCACATCACACTGCTTCAAGATTTAGAGTAGTACCTCTGCATGACACTGCCTCCTGAATGTGCTCACACATGTGCCAGAGGGGCATGTTTCACTTGACTAACAAACAGCCTTATCTGTGGCTCAGACCTGTGGCTGTCCCTAAGTGACTCAGAATTGGAATAGAATTTCTTGGCAATTTCATTGTGCCTTTCAGGGAGACAGCAAACCAGCCAGAATTGTCTTCAGACATTCTCCTTCTTGGGATAAAAAAGCCCCAATCTAATGAAATTTGAGCATTTGTTAGCAGTAGGATTAACTAGTCAAAGACGCCTAAGAAAGTGTGATGCAGACGCTCATTTTTCTGCCCTGTTAATAAAAGAAATCTTTGGGCTTTTATTAGGGATTTCTTAATTTGGTACTTGTTTTTCACTTCCAGACAGAGTCTCCTCTCCTGGTACGACCCTACTTACCATACATCACCAAATCTGAACTCCATGCAGTCATGACAGCAGGATTCTCAACTATTGCTGGAAGCGTCTTAGGAGCATATATTTCTTTCGGGGTAAGACAGGGGAAGAGAACTAAAAAATATATGGTTTATCTGAAATCTTTTAAGTATGTAGCCCAGCTAAAATGCTTTGAAAGTGTCCCTCAGTCATTCTCACTTGTTCTTTTCTTCTCTGAAGGAATTAACCACAAAAATCCCATGTCTTCTGGCAGCTCATTCTCTTCTCTTCTTTACAAGAAATATGAACTTTTGATGACCTCCTGTAGAAAAAGCATCCAAACAACTAACAAATTTAATTGCTTTCCTCCATGTTTGTGCATAATATGGTTATCATGGAGTATTTTCTATCACCTGGAATTCTAGGTTTCCTCCTCCCACCTGCTGACTGCTTCTGTCATGTCAGCCCCAGCATCATTAGCTGCCTCCAAATTATTCTGGCCTGAAACTGAAAAGCCTCTGGTAACTCTGAGGAGTGGCCTACAAATGGCAAAAAGGTAAGCTGACCTAGGTACTAGTTAATACTACTGCAAAAATGAGGTTTGGGAAAGTAACTCCTCACACATAAATTTTAGGGGGAATACATAGTAGGTGTGCAAACAATAAATTAATTACAGACTAATATACTGCAAATGGTTGATTTATGAATTCAAGTGAGTGTGCCCAATTACGATCTAACATATGCCAAGGACCTGGGCTAAACTGTAAACTCTCCAAAGAAAGGGGGAAATAGTTACCTGAGGTGACCTGCGAGGAGGCTTTCCCATTTGTAATGTTGCTGCCTTTTTTCTGTAATGAATTTGAAAACACAAACATCTAAAAGCAAAGGCAGAGCAATCCTTTCAACAGCAGCAGCAAACTTGTTGCCCATCTGCAGGGAGACTCCTCTTGAGAAGGACAGGCAAAGTAGAAAGTTTTGTAAGGATCCCTTCCTGAACGGCCCAGGCATTTCTGCAAGGTCTGCATGGAAGAGGAGCAGTGACACTCCCTAATCCTAGCAATGCTACAGTTTTGAGATCTGATCCATATCTTGCCCAATCCTGAATGTACCAGAACTCATCCTCAGGGCACCACAAGCATATGCTTCAAGTGTCTGCAATAAGGACAGGGCAATCCTACTTCACCTCATAATTCCTCTTCATTATTTTCTCTATGAGTGAACAGACAGTTTCAGTGCTAGACTTTTAATCAAGTGCATGTACCTTTTAGTTCTATTATTTGTTCTTGAATTTAAAGATGTTTACACTCTGGTTTTTTCTTCATTGGCAAAGTGAATCAAAGAATCTGCTGGAAGCAGCAAGCCAGGGGGCCTCTACCTCCATTGGGCTGGTAGCAAACATCGCTGCGAATGTGATCTCCTTCCTTGCCCTGCTGAGCTTCCTTGACTCAGGCCTTTCTTGGGTGGGCAACTTATTTGACTATCCACAGCTGAACTTTGAGGTATGGTCTCCAGGTCCTTCATGCAGCTTGGATACATGCATAATTTGTCTTTCTCAAATTTAAGTGCTTGTGTAGTTTGTTTGCAGTTATTTTTTTGTTGCTGTTTTGTGTTTTAACAGGATCATGCATATTCCATTCGCATGTTCTGAAAAAATTTTTAAAGGAAAATTTTTGCCATGTAAGCATTTCTGTATCTATTAGTCCATACATAGTTTCCCTCTGTGATGTTCCTGCTAACCCTCAGAGTACGTTTACACAGAGTATGCTAGCACCTGCCCCCTCTGACTTGGCAGCACAGCAGGTCTGTCAGTTGCACGCCTGCCAAGCCATTAACATCTCCTTCAGCAGCTAAACATTAAAGTGGCTTTAGCTTCAGAGAATCCCTTCAAACCCTTATTACTTGCTCAGTTCACTTAGATGGGGACACTGGGGCAAGGCTGGACTTGTCTGAAACCAGACTTGGTATCACCTATATATCACCTCAATACAATTACAATGTAAAACTGTACCCAAATCACTCAGCTGAGCAAATGGGTTTCAAACAGGACTTCTTTTTGAACCTAGGTCAATATGTGAATTTTGACCCAATGCAACCACCTTGTTTCAATGGTTTGGGGCTTTTTGTTTTGCAAGACCCTAATAAAAGCCCTGTGAGAAGCTTGTGTTAAAGGTGCTGCAGAAGTGAATAGTCACTCACAACAGATATGGCTTCAGCAATACTAAGTTATTACCCTGCAGAGCTTTCAAGACATCTCACTGCACCCCAAACTCCCACAGCCAAGGAAAGGCGCAAGTATGTGCCTCAAGCATACTCATGCAAGGGCTGGTATTTTAATAATTGCTGGACGGTGCAAGATTTGGACAGGTAGATAGTCCACAAAGAATTGAAACACACAGCCATTCTTCCCTTAGGAGAGACACTAACGTAACTTTTTGTGGGCAGAGAAGCCAGCCAGAAATAGTAACTGCTTAAAGACCTCCATTACATTCCCTAAGGACAATCTGACCAAACCTTTTCACAGCAGGAGCTATTTTCTCCCATATAAAAATAAGCTAGTCTGTGATATGGGATTTCTTTTTCAATTTGCATAGATCTTGTAAAGCCAGGAAAAAATAGGTACAGCTTTAATTGTGTCAGATGCACAGTTTTTATGCAGAGACAACTCTTTTGTTTACACTGGTTGGAGTCCAACAACCTGATAATTAAGCATGTTCATTAACACATTTGATTTAATCAGCAGAAGAATTAGAATTCTCAGTTCTCTTATCAGCTCTTTTAGTTCAATCTTCCTTCTTTTCAGCAAACACTGTGCCTAATTTGAAGCCATTATTGAGGGGAAAAAAAGGCACACAAACCTTGTTTTATTTTAGATATAAGATTAGGGACATATATAAATATTTTGTTATATCTAGAGTCTGGATTAGTATTTTAAAAGTTACTCAAGCATGCCTTACTATTAAAAACTCTCCCAGAGTTATTGGCAGCAAAAATTTAAGGCCAATTTGCCTCTGCTAAAACAAAACTGTCCTTGTTTTAATTTTAGTAAAGTTACTGCATGCTATTGTTCTTTGACCAACCATATTTCTTGACCTGCTTTGTCTTATACATTCTGCAGAACGTTTGTGCATATGTCTTCATGCCATTCTCGTTCATGATGGGAGTAGACTGGGAAGACAGTTTTATTGTCGGTGGACTACTGGGCTACAAAACTTTCTTCAATGAATTTCTGGCTTATGAGCGCCTTTCAAAACTGATTCAAAACCGAGAAAAGGGTGGAAGCATGTACATTAATGGTGTGAAACAGTATATGACAGTAAGTAACATCTTCTTTTCTACAGATTTATTTGATCTAATACTTCAATGTTGAAACTCAACTTATTTTTTAATATGGCC